>VWZW01003153.1:1104577-1118443 GCA_013397115.1 Edolisoma coerulescens
GGGCGGGGGGGGATAAAAGAGCTCATTTAAAGCACATTGTAGTAACAGTTAAGTGATTTTTTTTTTCTTCTCTTAGGTGTTTTTAGTTTAAAGACTGCTGTTTGGACAAGTTGAAGACTTGAAACTAATTTTTTTAGTTTGTGCTTTGTAGTTTACTCTTGGTTTTGTTATTTGTTTGGGGCTTTTTCCAAGCCATGAGCTTCTGAAATGCAGTAATAGAAATCTTCTCATCATGATCTCTGCTGGACTAGAATTATATTACACTTCGGTGGTGTAATTGTGAGCCAGCTAAGGAACTTGTTTCACGTTAGACCATTATAATTGTGAGTTCCAGACCTGGCCCTCTAATTCTGTTTGAATTATTCCCTTCTGGTAGAGTCTACCACACTCATGTGCGTTGACTGTTCACTGTGAACCTCATGTCACAGGGCTTCTATAAACCTTACCTTACCTTCTTCAAAAAAAAAAAAGACCTATGTGCTCATAGCGTTACAAAAACCAGATCTTTATGGTTGTGCGTGTCATCCTGGACATTGCTGGACCACAGAATAAAAAAACAGAAGTGTCATGTGATAAAAGGATGAAGGCACTCAAAACTCCGTTAGTGTGCATTGGTCGCAGGCTTGTCCAGTTGGTAGCGTGAGCTCTGGAGCCCTGCCTAGCTGCCCTGAGAAATGAAAGCGGGTTCGCAGCTCTCCTCTCAGAGCAGCAGAGCTGTGTTATCGCCCGTGCGGAAAAGCGGGCTCTGCGGTAATTCTTTAATCTGCCGCAGGAGGGTTGGCGGACTGCGGGACCGCTGAACAGCAGCCCCGAAGTGCTGCCTCAGCCCTTGGTTTGAATCATCCGGCAACAAACCAGAAGAGATAAAAGGGAAACAGAGTAAGGGAAGCGACAGGAATGAATGACATCCTAGAGAGACACGAGCTGTGTTAGCTCAAGTTAGCACTTCCTCTGACACAAGGTGAATTTACATCTCCTGGCCAGGCCTATAGTTTAAATATACAGTTATACAAATACTTCAGGTTTGTCTGGGGTTTTTTTCAGTGCTAAACCGTTTTGTAGAACCTTTTTTTGGTCCCTCAGCCCCTTTTCTCACCAGTAAGTCAAAATACCCATTCCATATTTTTTTAACCATCGGAAATCTTGATCAATATCAACAGAAAAAAGAAAATAGCAAAGAGCAAAATCTTCTTCCCCTTCGCCAGCCCAAACACACACGGCAGCTGCGGAGGCACAGGGAAACTGGTGTGTTTCTGATGCAGAAAGTCAGGGATGGATGTAAGGCTCAGTCTTTTCCTATGGAGGCAGAAAAGGCGCAGGTTTTGCCCCTTCAGTGGGCATTCCCGGGCATCTGCCATCCCCGTTCCCACGCAGCACGTGGCATCCAGCTCTGGGATTGCTGTGCTGACTGCACAGACGGGCAGAACTGCAGCCCTGTGGAGCCCGGGCTGATCCGGAGATGCCCACTCCCTGCCTCCTCCCAGCCCTGGGCAGTCTGTGTGTGTGGTTTTCTCTACCCAAACCCCTGCCCACCTTCCCAAGGGTGCCAGAAAGGCTCGGGCTGGCTCTGGGGTGACAGGACCCATAGCGCTGCCCGCTCAAAACAGAAAGAACTGCTTTTCTTTTTTTTTTTTTTTTTTTTTTGTTTATTTAAAGGTAATNAGAAAGGATAGCACAAACTGTGCATTGAGGGCAGCCATTTTCTCCATTGCCATAACATAACTGTTCTTTCCCTGTTCCCCAGAGCTTTACTGGTACATAATTTCCAGATTATCACTTCCATCTTGTGCATATGGAGATGCTACTCTAGTAGAGTTCATCCTCAAGAGAAAATATTACGCATTTTAAATTGTTCTCCTTGTCTTTTCCCTGCAGATATATTTTATGCTAACAGGGAATGCAATCTTCAGCACAAACTCGTGAACAACATGGTGAACTATAATAATTATTGGACCTGTTAGGTCTATTATGGAAATAAATCTTCTGTGAACCAACATTTTCCCTCTTATGTTTCACAGAGAGACAGTAACCCTTCTGCTGTCAATGAATTAATTTGCTAAAAGAAGCTGGAGTTCATAGATAAATCTTGAGATTATTTCTCATTTACATATTGGCTTAGCATTTATGTGCAGTTCCATTTGTGTGATACTCCTGGGGACAATCCAGGGAACAATATGAATCATCTAATATGTTAAAATTAGGCTACAATAGAAGGGGAGAAAACCTAAGTCTTTTTTTTTTTTTTTAATTTTGAATTATTTAGCATAGTCTTTGTGATTAATGATCTAGCACTGTATGCATAGTATTCCAGAGTTGGTTTTGCATCTGTCTGATGCTGTAGCATACTTGAAGAAAGCTTTCTGTGCTGAGACTCCTTCAGAGTGTGCATTATCTCAAGGACTATTGGTTGTGGCTTGTATGATATCCTGGCTCAGACATGGATTGTTTTTTTCTTCTTATTTATGGTGAAGAAACAAGGTCAGAGGCATAAATGAAAGCAGGACCAGTGTACTTCCTATTTCCTGTGGAGTCCCCAGAGCTCTGGTTTGAAATAATTACTGCTGTTAATTAATGATTTGCCAGCTGTCTGCACTAATTTTATAGCATTTATGTATGCAGAGCCATTGTGCCTGACATTCTTGCTTGAGAATCAAGAAGCAAGACACTAGAATCACACTTACATGTTCATTTGTTATTTTGAATATGATCTGCTTGCACAGACCAAACTGTAAGGCTCACTGAAGAGGTTTAGCAGCAGCAGAGATATACTTTGGGACATTTTAGACATTTTCATTTCAATTTTTGCTTGATTTTGGGCAGTAATACATCAGGAAAAAGGCAAAGTGGCCTGTTTATTCTTACTTTAAAGGTACCCATCAGTTTAAAATTGGAGTGAAAAAGCTGGGCACTATAATGTGTTAGCCAGAGAGATTCTTACAGAAAAAGTAATTTCTGTGTGTGTTAGTGGCTGCCTCACTGCCCTGAATGCCTACACTGAGCTGCAATGCATGCATGGTTTTGCTTGCCTCCTTTCTTCACCCTTTCATAAAACCCTCATTTTTCCTGAAGGTTTGGAAAACCAGATGGTTGCAGTAACAGAATTCCCAGTGACCAATTCCATTTCTCTGTAGCAGTCCTGCAGTTACAGTTGGCTCAATGTTTAGTTCAGTATTTGTTTCCCATTTTCTCCTTTGAGGGCTTCTGTTGATGTGGGCTGTGAAGCAGCTGTGGCATTTCTGACAGAAATGGCCATATCTTAGTGGTGGCTGACTGTACACACCCTATACAGTGTTTAGGGAGCCCACTACTCTGGAACTGATTAATCTGAACAGTTGAGTGTCCTGGTTTCAGCTGGGAGAGAGTTAATTTACTTTCTAGTAGCTGCTGCAGTGCTGTGTTTTGGATTTAGAATGAGAATAGTGTCAATAACACACCGATGTTTTAGGTGTTGCTAAGCAGCGGTCAAGGACTCTTCAGCGTCTCATATTGCCCTTCCGGGGAGCAGGCTGGGGGCACAAGAAGCTCAGAGGGGACACAGCTGGGACAACTGACCCAAACTGGACAGAGAATATTCCATACCACATGACAACATGCTCAGTATGCGAACTGGGGGCACAGCTGGTCAGGGGCCACTGCTCAGGAACTGTCTGGGCATCCGTCAGTGAGGGGTGAGCAACAGCACTGTGCATGGTTATTTTGTATGTAACAACAGCAACAACAACAAAATCAAATATTATTGTTGTTGTTGCTGTTGTGGTTGTTGTTATAATTATAATTATTATTACTGTTACTGTTGTTGTTGTTATTGTTATTATTATTTTCCCCCTTCCTTTTCTGTCTTATTAAACTGTCTTTACCCCAACCCACAGATTTTACTCTTTCTTTCTTAATCTCTCCCCCATCCTGCTGCAGGGAGATGGAAAACAAGTGAGCAACAAGCTGCTGTGTGGTGTTTAGTTGCCAGCCAGGTTAAACCACAACAGCCCTTTTTCAGACACCCAACGTGGTGCCAAGAGGGTGAAGATAATGACAGGTCTGACCAGAGTGTTTTCAAACAAATTCTTATAAACATTAATTTTATTAGTTTAATAGTCACTGGTCACAGTGTTGATTTATTTGCTCACAGAGTTGTTGCACTTGTTCTCAGAGTTGCACTATGTAGCACCTTACTTGCTGTGTGTGTTCCCTCTTGTGGTGTTTGTCACCTCTGGGGGCTGGGTTAAGGTTATCATTTTGTTGTCGTTTGTAACACTGGCTTCTGATATGATAAAATTGCTGGTGATGAGACTAATCTGGTATCTGTACTCAGACTGCCCTCACCTCTGTACTCTGGGAGCCATCTCTCAGACACTAGTCATAATTTATGAGTTCTCCTTTGAGAGCCAAGCTATGGGTGAGACAAAGTAGGGGAAGGCATCCCTCACTCCTTCACCCTCCTTTCCTCCTTTTTGTCTTCCCCTTTTCCATATTCTCCAGACTAGTTACAATAGCTCTTGAGAATTTTGAATATTATTGGGATGTTCAAGCTGGCATGTTTCTGTTGATATATCTTACGTTACTGAATGTGCTCCAGATCTTGTTTAAAGTTAAATATCTATTTAAGAATACCATCCAGAGGTCTACCTGGAGGCTGGACAGTTGTGAGTTTCAGGGTGTATGGGAGAGTACGGGCAAGTACCTAGGACAGTAGTCATCTCCAATGTTTTGGACTTCATCTCTGAACAAGAGCAGAACCCTGAAAAACTAGCAAAATATTTGGAAAAAGTGAGCGGTCACCCTGGCAATTCCTGAGAGACACAAATCACTGCAACATGCTGAGGCCTGGCCCACACACACTGAGCCCTGTCCAACATCCCTCGCTAGCCTCAAGGGCAAGAGAAGGTCTCTTAATCTGACAACAAAGTGACAGGTATTGCAGCTACTCCAACCCCCATGACGTGGCTGAACCAACCCATGTCATTATTGCTCACTCCTATACACATGAAGAAGTGTTGGAAGCAAAAGTCCACTCATCCAATAAAGGAAGAAACTCTTCCCTTACTTAAGGGAAGAAGTGGATGAAGCAGATTACTCTAAAGCAAGGCCATCATGAGAACAGAAGGAAGAAGAGACAGAATTCATAAAAAAGGCAGTAACCACCCAATCTCTATCCCTGTGTTTGCTGTAGGATGTGTGAGAGATTTCAGCCATCTTCCAGGTGAGCACGTTGTCACCTGTTTGTTCCAATGCCGGGACAGCAGGGCCAGTAGCCTGGAATTAGAGGGTAGGGAAGCCAAAATTCTGGGATCTGTTTCTAGGGAAATGGGTACTGACAAAGTGATTGGAAAAGGGGCATGAGGCCTCAGCCTCTGGAGGCACCTCCAGTTCAGGAGAGAAGGAAAGGTATCCCTTCTGGGAAGATGTTATATATCACCCAGGCAAGTTGATCAACATGGGGAGAGATATCCTGGACCTGAAGAAATTAGCTGTGCTGGACGTGATTTATGGTAACCCACACAAAAAGTGTTCTGGTTTCAGCTAGGATAGAGTTAATTTTTTTTGCAGTAGCTGGTGCAGTGCTGTTTTGGATTTAAGATGAGAATTATGTTGGTAACACATTGATGTTTTAGTTGTTTCTAAGCAGTGGTCAAGGACTCTTTAGCTTCTCACATTGCCCTGTGAGCAAGTGGGCTGGGGGCACAAGAAGCTGAGAGGAGACACAGCCATGATATCTGACCCAAAGTGGACAGAGTTATTCCATACCATATGCCATACATACCCCAGTATATAAACTGGGGGGACAGCTGGCCAGAGGGCGCTGCTCAGGAGTTGTCTGAGCAGTGAGTGGTGAGCAATAACACTGTGCATCATTTGTTTTGTGTATTCCTATGATTCTAGAGTTCTTCTTATTGTTGTTATCATTATTACTATTTTCCATTCCTTTTCTCTCCTATTAAACTGTCTATACCTCAACCCACAAATTTTTGTCCAATTCTCTCCACCATCCCACTGAGGAGGGGAGAAGTGACTTAACGGCTGTGTGGTGTTTAGCTGCCTGCCAGGCTAAAACACAACGCTGGCTTAGTGTTTTAGCTATTCCTGACCCCTGCTGCTTTGAATTCCTCTACAAGGTTTGTATTTTTCATACCTACTCCTTGAAGATATTGTTTAGCTCGTGTATTATTCCTCGTAGACAAAATACTCCTTCGTAATGTGAGAAAAAAGAAAAAGCACATGAGTTTATCTAAAGCACCTACAGAAAAATAAAGCAATGCTACAGTAATTCCAGTTTTCAGTAGTCTGAGTGGTGATGCACTCAACTTGAATTAGCAAGGTTTCATCGTATTTCAGTTTAAAGCATAGGTGCAAGTGTTTCACCTCAGTAAATGGCAAAATATCTGTGGAAGCCAAGTAACGGTGCAAGGATTTGGAGTCTTTTGAAACAGATGGTGTTAAACAAATTTTGGATCACCACAATAGCAAAAAGTATAGGACAACTGGTTGGTTTATAGGTATATGTATAGCACAGGAGTGATCTAAAGATTTACAGGTCCCCTCTGAGGCCAGACTGTGCTTATTTCTATATCACTTTTACTCCCTTTATTCAGAAGTCTGCAGGTTTTGCTGTCTTTATCAGATTTGGTCACTCACGGTAAAATGTCTTTCAAATAAGCACCTTGAAATGCTAGATAGTGAATTACTAAGACCATAAAGCAAGGTTAAAAAAAGATGCTTGGATACCAGTGGGCACAAAATATGCCAAAGGATTTCTCTTCTCCTCCTCCCTTTCTCCCATCCCAAACAATCCTTTTCAATATTGAACAGGTCTGAGAACAATCCAATCCAGCAGGTCAAGATAGGGTCAGATTTCCTGACCTGCTTGCCCCCACCTCTTGATAATCTAGAAATGAAAATCAATTCTTGTCTTCGAGCTTGTGAGGAGCTCATAATTGCTTTAGACTAAAGCACCGAGTGCCTGCTTTTTCTGCCACCTTTCAATTCTTAGAGATGGGGATGTCATTTTTCAAGTCGAGTACACTGTCAGAATTAGATTGCGTGGTAACCAAGTAGAAAGATTTCTGCTCAGAATGAGATTTCTTCTCACTGCTGTGCCTTTTATTTGGGTCCAAATTCTTTTTTTCACTCTTATCCATAGGGATATCAAAATACATTTCAAGTGCATTATCTATGGAATATAGTTATTTTTATTAGGGACAAAACTGGAGCTCTTTTGTAGCCACTGATATTAATTGATAAATAAAAACTAAGGCTAAATTTGCTTCTTGATCTTTTGTTTGCTACACTTTCTGCCAGAAATCATACCAGTCAAATGTGGGTAGAATTACATCTTATTTTTATTAAGTATAGCTTTTTAGCCAATTAAACTGAACATAGTGCCGATTCAATTAAGATAGAACATTTCTAGGCCATTTTGGATTGCTGTGAATTGCTTTCCTGAAAATAAGTTTGTGGGAGGCCATGCTATGCCAGGTCTCTGGTGGGGCTTACCCAGCACAGTGGGCTCTGACAGGCAGGTTGCTGCCCCTGGAGTCAGGAGAATGGAGCTGGAAATCTGGTCCCAGTTGTCAGTTCGGGAGGAGGGAACTTGCTTAGGACCATACTCCTTTCTTTTGAGATTTCCTGTGTGAGCCTGAAACCTCAAATCTTTACCACCTTATCTGCATTGATTTCCAAACTAGATAATAAAATAAGAGGAATCCAGCTTTGGATTTTTTTTTTTTTTTCCTATGTGGAGGGTCCTGAGGACTTTGTGGGGAAAGTTAAGTGGAAGAATGATGTACCATTTGCTTTTCAGCAGTCTTTTCCTTTTTACAGCTCGTGAGTGTACGTATATCTATTTTCATCTATCCTGATTAAAAATACCGCATTTGTGATATTGCTGAGGGCTTGACTTTTACACTTTGCGTTCTTTATGCTTAATGCTCTGGCTATTTTCTAATGAAAGGCCACCCTCACCTCTGAGGAAGAAGATCAGAAGTTCTTCTGCTGAACAACTCCAGCATTTCTGATAGCACAGGTATCCTACATACCTGCATTAAAATTAGACAGAATGGAGCTCTTTCCCCACCACTCTTCTGCTGCTAAGATTTGTGATTTGCCCAAAAGAGCCATTTAGATGGTGAAAGAAACCATAACTAACACAATGATTTATTGCTAGAATGATTTTTTTTTTAATGCATAGATATTGAATGAACATTTTTATATCTGTTTTTACCTCATTTGGCAGCTGAGAGTTTCAGTAAGGAGAGCTGCCAAGAATTACAGTAAAATAAAACCTAAATAAATAATTCTGTCAGCAAATGATGGTAGGATCTCAATAGCTAAGAATAGTCTAAAAGATAAGGGGGAAAAAAGAGAGGAGAAGGAGGAAAGACAATCCTTGCTGGGATGACCAAAGTAAGGGCAAGATTAGAGTAACAGAATTTGTTTGTTTGTTAGCTTGTTTGTGGGGTTTTGTTGTTGTTGTTTTTGTGGGAGTTTTTTGTTGTTTTGTTTTGTTATGGTTTGTTGGTTTGTTTGTTTATTTTTGAGATCCATGCTGGCTCTTGACTCTCCTTTTCAGAGACTCTGTCACAGCAGGTGAACTCATGGAGGAAGTGAGGGCTTGGTGCTATCAATCTCTCTTTCCTGACGAGGAAGAACATCAAAACAGGAGGGCATCTTTCACTAAACAAAGCCCATTTCTCTGCTGATACCAGCTGGCCCAGGAAAGCTGCATCAGGTAATGTCAGGGGAATGTCTCTTTCATCTTTCTCCTCACTTCATGGATTCAATCCTTCCTTCTCTCTGGCCACTCTCCAGATGGCACATCCATAGTGTTTGTGACAAGAGAGTTGAAACCCAAGGCCCGTCTTTACCCTTCTTGATGTCATGAGAATTGCACACCCTGATTTTGAACGTTGCATTTTGGATTGCACTCACTGATACTACAAATTAGCATTGCTCTTGAATGGAGAATGAAATAATATGTGCTTAAGTCAGGTAGAACTCAAGCACATGAGTTTTGTATTCATGTACTTCCCTGTACTAACATATAGCTGAAAAGCAAGAGAATTTTTTAGTTCAACATGATCAGAAACACCAATATCCTCTGTTTACATTCCTATGCTTGTAACATCACACTGTCTCCACGAGGCAAGTTCTGGTTTCATGAGCAGATTAGCAGCATTCTGAAGTTTTAACATACCTATGGTATCTGAGAACTCGTTAAAATGAAACTTTAATTCTGAACTTCCTGTGATTATTAACTAAGCTTGTGTTCTTAGAGAAAACAGTTTTCAGCTTAGTAACTTATTTTTTGTCACATTTTGCCTTCTCCGTGCAGAAACATCTGAGCTTCTCAGATGGGCTTGAAAACTGAAAGTGCAGAGGTGCAAACCAAAGACTCTGCTTCTGGTTCTCAAATAAAAAGGGGAAAAAAAAACAACTTTCTGACCAAATGTAATTTGAGAGCAGGAATGAATTTTTCTTCATTTCTTTGTTTTGCTTTTGATAATTACACCAAATCCCTACAACGTATTCTACACTGACTTACTGATATGCACTTTCAACCTCAGCCCTCAAGCCCCACTGTTGTTTCTGACTGGGAATAACAAACACACTTCCTCCTTTAATGTGCCCCTTGAGAAGTGACTAAATACAAATATTTATCGCTGCCTTCCTTGCTTGTATGGATCATCCCAGATGTTGATGTTGAACCCCAATTTTTTTTTCTGTTATTTCTTGCTCCTGAGTGCTGTGCAAAGCTGATCGAGCTCAGGCTGGGACCTGGGGCCTGTCCTGCTGGTAGGAATGGGCTGGTTCCAGGTGGAGGGTGGCCTCAAGATCACTGCTAAGCCTGTAAATGACTGGACATGTAGCATGATGCAAAATGACATGTTGCCTTCAGAGTCTGCAGGTCAGAGAGAAAGAATGTTTTCTCCAGTAGGTTCAGGGAAATGGAGTCTGTGAGACCTGATAACACACATGCCCCTTGGTCACCCCATTTTTACAGACCTTTTCAGAACTTCTACAATTGCAGCAGGTTCTAATTTGGATTCCCACTTTAAATCCTGCTTTTCAATGTCAGTTTTTCAAAAGCTGGTGATTTTAGTGTCCCTGGTGTCCAGCCTGAACCACATGAGGAAATCCAAGCAGCACTCTGGCAGCCAGACAAGGCAAACAAAACTCATTTTTTGTTTGGTTTGTTGGCTGGGGGTTTTTTCATGGCGTTTGATTTTGACTTGCAAAGTCACTTTACAGACAAGGAGTGCTTCAGATCTGTAGCACACTCAGGGCTCTATTAACTCATATGGCAGCTGGATGTTGATCTAGATCCAAATCACCTTAAAAATTAGGCTATCTACCTGTAGACCTTCACTCAAAAGGAGCAATATTTACTTTTTCCCTTACTTAATTCACACAGCATTATATATTATATGGGTAGCATGAATGGTAGATAAATCTAGGTTCTGGTTTTGACATTCAATGGTATTGCTAATTAAAGAAATATGTTTCAAACAACTTTTGTATAAATCATGGTTATTTTTGTAGAAGATTAAACAACAGTTTGGTCCCTCAGGATATTCATGAACAGATGAAACATTAACCACAGGGTCTTAAATGTTTTATAAATCTGCAGTACATTCCTGCAATGGAGAAATAAAACCCATGATTTATAAGCCAGCAGCCCATGGTAGGATATTTACTTTTGCAGAAATAGGGCTGCACATTAGGCAGAGCTGGTACATTTTGTTTATCAAAATTTGGGATATTCTCTGATGAGTTGCATTTGTGCAGTGAGTTGCCCCTCATTGTGCAAGGAGGATAATTTTATAGTAAATGCATTATTTATTTGCTTGTGTGCAACAGCTGTGTCTCTGGACTTGCAGGTTTTGGGTTGTCAGACAAGCAGTGGATGCAGTGAACATCCAAGGAAGTCCACTACTCATAAATTTTTAATGATGAACTTTTAATGCAAATATAATATGAGATATCCGTTATAATCCAGACTACCTGGCAATCCTAGAATGAGGCCAGGTCACAGCATGCCTTGAACATGTAGCAGAGAATGTCTGTATTGGCCAGAAGGCCAAAAGATCAGCCTTGGGCTCAAAGGCAACATAACCCCCACCCGCCCCTGTCAAGGTGGAGAGCAGGTTTGAGGAAAGTTCAATCTCACTGCACATCATGACACAAGCTTCTCATCCTGCCCACTGACCAGTTGTGTATTTAAGCGTAGGTGAGACTATTTGGTGTTGGTCCCTTACTGATCTGGATGATGTAGACAGTTTAGCCACCTCCTCTTGCCTTCGCTCCAGATTGCTGTGATGTGCTCATGCCCAAACAATTAGGGTAGGGATATTAGGTCTCATCTCCCACAGTCAGCTCTGCATATGTGTCACTTCACCTGCAAGAATCATTTAATCTCATCTTTTCAAAATATGCACAATTACAAATCCCTTTCACTTGCTGTGGCAGAGAAATGACAAGAAAACCTGTGAACCTGTGAGGAATCTTTGTTTATATCACTATATATCATGGGCAATGCTGCCATTCGCTGCATGCTGTACTCAGTGTCACACACTTCCTTCATACAGTAGAAGGGAATATGCTCTGCTGGGAAAACAGGGGCATATGGGTTAGGCTGGAGAGAGGTGGTCAAGAAGCACAATTCTTGTTCAGTGGAAACGCTGGGCTTTAGGCCATCTGGTTTTCAGCACAAACTGAAAGATGCTTCTACCAGGGGGACAGAGACATTCCCTAGCTGTGAGGCCCATGGCTCTTCCCTGCCTGCAGGAAGGACATCAGGCCAGCCTTCCCCTCAGGTACTGTGAGGTCCCTTGTGCTCATTGCAGACAACAGAGTTTTTACCAGCCACGTGCGGTGTGCTTTGGGGAAAATTCCAGCTGGTCGGGTGGGTACCTGGGACCTGCTTCCCACAAAGGCAGGTCTGAGACATGTCCCAAGGATCCCAGGTATCCATGTCCCAAAGATCCCAGGTATCCGTGTCCCAAGGATCCCAGGTATCCGTGTCCCAAGGATCCCAGGTGTCCCTGTCCCAAGGATCCCAGGCATCCATGTCCCAAGGATCCCAGGTGTCCCTGTCCCAAGGATCCCAGGCATCCCTGTCCCAAGGATCCCAGGCATCCCTGTCCCAAGGATCCCAGGCATCCCTATCCCAAGGACCCCAGGCATCCCTGTCTCAAGGATCCCAGGTATCCCTATCCCAAACATCCCAGGCATCCCTATCCCAAGGATCCCAGGTATCCCTGTCCCAAGGATCCCAGGAATCCCTGTCCCAAGGATCCCAGGCGTCCGTGTCCCAAGGATCCCAGGTATCCCTGTCCCAAGTATCCCAGGTATCCCTGTCCCAAGGATCCCAGTGTCCCGGCAGCACTGCGGCGTGGCGGCGGCTGGGCAGCAGGGGGCGCTCCGCGACCGCGCAGCCGCTGGCGCAGCGCCGGTGGCCGCTCCCGGTTCCCCGTTGCGTTCCTCATCCTCCCGATGCCTGTGGTTGGGAATAAATGTGCGCCTGTGCCGATTCCTGCGAGCACCTGTGCGCCTGAGAGCCTATCCGTGTGAGTGCCCACACCACAGGTGTAGCCGCACGCCCGCACATCCCTCTGCACACAGGTATTTCCTCCCTAACTCCTTCCCATGGCAGAATTAAAAGTACAAACCACGATGATGCAAAAAGCATCAAGAACCCAAACAAAACCAAATAGAGCCAAAAAAGGCCAAACAAAACAACAAAACTAAACGAAACCAAGCAAAAAAGCAAAAAAAAAGCAAAAAAGCCCACCCCAAAAAACCAACAGAAAAAAACCCCAAACAAACAATAAACATCCTTCCCTAAAGCAGGCAGGGAGGATTGGAGAAGCATTCGTGCAAAAATAAAAAGAGAAGTGCAAATTAAATAAGCATATCCAAAAACCAATCCCAGCTTGATACAGTAGGACTTTAAGGCATAATTGAATCAATTGAAAAGGCTGAGGCTCAAGCCTTAGGAACATAGACTGTGTGCCACGATTGCATGGACCCTATTCATTCTAGCTAGTGACATCAGCTAGAAATTGAAAACTACTTTTAAAAATACCAAGCAGTTGCAATTGCCAAGCTGTTGTGCTTTCCTAACTTGCTGTAGTTTCAGATATCTCTTTTAGGTTTTGGGAAATACAGATAGTCACAATTGTCATGTGCTGTCACTCACACTGCTTAAGTCAGCCATTTATGAACTAAGAATAATTTTGAATTAATTAAACATCAAGGTCTGGCTGTCCATTTCTGCTCCATACCCAGTGGTAATGATTTGTGTGCTTCTGAGAGTGAGAGTTAAATAACTTTATTGCTGTGCTGCTGGCTGATTGATAACAGAAGGCTGCAGCTAGTGCTTTTTGTTTCCACAATGCAGTATTGTTCAGGAGCATAATAATTTAGCGATACTGTAAGGTCAGAGCACTTACAGCTTATTGTCTCACTGGGCAATAATCTGAAGTTTTGCCTGGAATATTTGTAGGCCTTTGTGTTTTTTAAAAGGCACAAATTGAATTGAAATCCAAATTTTTTCAGGGTATGGAGCAAAGCCTGATCTTAGCTATGGGCAGGCACCCAGTGCTAGGCAGACAAAGATGCTGTTTCAGAATTGCTTCAATATAAACCAAAGCTTTGGCCCCATAAAGAAGCCTTTTAAAATGATGCATGTATTTGCTGTGTGTGTTGTGCAGGCATCACAAAAGTAGTCACTGCATTGGGTAATGTGACAGCCAAAGTAGCTGTTTTCACATTTCAGGGCTTGCACTATCAGCAGATGCTGATGGAACAACACAGAAGCTCAAAGCACAGCCCAGAGCAGATAAAACACTTTTTAGGTTACCTTTAATCGGG
>VWZW01003153.1:1118467-1138871 GCA_013397115.1 Edolisoma coerulescens
GGGGGTGAGAAACAACTTATCATTCTGACAGAGAAAGAAACCTTCATGTGATGGTGTCCATTCATGTAAATAGGTTTTGAGGCTGGCAGCTTTCTCCCTGGGCATCAGGAAGATGCTGCCTCCAGGTGTTCTGGTGTGGAGAGGAAAAATGAATGGCAAGAAGGAAAGGAGGAAAAGGACAATCCCACTGAACAGTTAGCTCTGCCATGGAGCTGGAAGAATTGAGAAATCTGCCCAGCGACCCTGCAAAAGAAATAGAAAACACAACAGTTGTTCATTTTCATGTTGTCAAATTCCTCCAGCAAAGGCTGGAAACTCCCAGCTGCTAGATTCACCACCAAAGCACAGCAAGCTGAGTGTTAACCCCTCCTTGCATGAGTTATAGTGAGCACTTTGCTCCTCATCACTGAAAAGACTGATCAGCAGTGCTGCCATCATGTCACTGGCATGGCCAGCAATACTCAGACCTCCCCACACACCTGCTCAACAGCCCATCCAGAAACTTAATAAATAAACCTTTGGAGATCCCACCCCTCACTGGCTGGGTTTGGCACACTTCAGGTGCAGCACAGCAGGAGTATTTTTATGGGGCCTCACCTTTGACTGTGCAAACACTCCCTGCTCATATTTGTGAGTTCAGACCATCTCCCTCACCTCTGGAGCAGCATGGCTGCTGCCAAGACCTTTGTCCCTGAGAAGGAGCCCTGGGAACAACAGTCCCACTACATGTGGGAAAACATCATCAAGAATATCTTGTTTGCTGCATCTTCTTTGCTGCATTTTCCCTTTCAGAGGAGCCAGAGATGTGGTAGCAGCAGATCAGAGGCTCCCGTGCCCAAACAGGCATGCCGTATTGGCTTCTGGAGGCTGGCATTGTTGTTCATCCTAATTTTTGCCATAAGTGATTCAAAAAAGCAAGGATGGAGTCTAGAAGCATCTGGATGAACTTCGCCTGTGAAAAAAAGTATAACAAAGCCTCAGCTGGCTGGCTGTGAAGGGCACAGAAATCTCTCTCTGTTAAATGCTTCCTGTCAGTTGCAAAAGAAATTGTGGAGTACCATCCGTGGAAGTGCTCAAGGCCAGGTTGGACAGGTCTTTGAGCAAGCTGCTACAGTGACAGAGGTCCCTGCCCACAGCAGAGGAGTTGGACTAGGTGATCTTTAAAGGTCCCTTCTGAAACAAACTGTTCTCTGATTCTACGGAAACCACTTCACATGGACCCACTGCATTTTCACTGGCTTAAGTTTCCCCAGCTCTACTGCCCCTGGGGCACCATTCAAGATACTTTGCACAATAAGGAGGAGAGCACCCTAACAGATGATTCCCACCTCCAGGGACAGAAAGGCTTCTCTGTGAAGGGCTGGGAGGTAATGTTAAACCTAACTTAATGAGTTCCCAGATGTCTTTCCCCTGTGAGAGCAGTGTCAAAACAATCTGTTGGCGAACTTGGCTGAATGTATTTTAGAGTCCTGACAGTATCAGTAATAATCAAGGGATCAGTTCTGTTGCCATACCCATGTTTGGTTCATGTCTGCATCCATGTTCATGTCCATGTCTGGACATGACTCTCCAGGTGCTCAATCTTGATTTTTTTGTGTGGAAGTGTTGATATTCTAGGAAGTACATCAGAACAAGTTAATTCATTCCAGAGAGGTCATTGAAGAGCCTGGTGATCAAGCAGTGATGAGTCAAGTCCCACGGTACTGCTATTTTCTCCATCAGTTTCCACTACAATGCTCTGAACTGCACACTGTGAGTGGTATCTTTTCTCTTAAAAGTGACATTTTTGCTATAGGAAAAGGGCCCACAAGGTGGCTCAGGTGGAAAAGAAATGCAGAGGTTTTGATCTCTGGCTAGCACATATATGACTGGGACAGAAAAGTGTTACTCTAGAACAGCTATTTGAGACTGTCCCAAGAGATGTGTTGATTTGAATTCAGCTAAAGTTGAAGAGGTGCAGAGTACCAAACCAGTGGCAATCAGTGCTGAGGAGACCTCATATTAAGAGAGCAAGAGTTGAGAGAGAATAGCCAGGATACACAAAGAAAAATGTATCCTTGAGATCCAGATCTTAGGACGTAGCCCTTCTGACTTGCCTACAGGTAGCTTCTCCAAAAATTAAATATACCCAAGTAAGACTGAAAAGCACATATCTTTCAGCATTTTCTTCCATGTCAGTCAAGGAAGTTTCTGTTGAACCAAGAGCTGCCTCTCATGTTTGGCAAATCCTTTTAAAGCCTATGAAGTAATTTGTACTATTATAAGATATTTACCCTCTGATCATCTTTGTGGCTCTCCTCTGGACTCGCTCCAGCAAGTCCATATCTTTTCTGTGTTGAGGATCCCAGACCTGGATACAGTACTCCAGGTGTGGTCTCACGAGAGCAAAGAAGAGGAGGAGAATCACATCCCTTGACCTGCTGGCCACGCTGCTTTTGATGCAGCCCAGGGAACAGGTGGCTTTCTGGGCTGCAAATACATATTGATGGCTCCTATTGAGATTCACATCATCCAGCAACCCCACCTGTGTGGCTAACAGACTGCTCATGGCAATAATTCATTATTTTATAATATATCATTAGGCAAGGTGTATTGTTTTTGTTCTCTGAGTGGATGATGATACATTTAACAGTTGAGTAAGTGGAGAACAATACATAAGCCTGCTGATCTCAATACCGGGCAATTCAGGATTCCTAGGCCATAGAATCATAAAGTAATTTAGGTTGGAAAATGCCTTTAAGATTGAGTCCAACCATTAACTCAGCACTGCCAAGTCCACCACTAAACCATGTGCCCAAGTGCCCCAGCTACACTTGATAGCAAGGCTTGAATTGCCTGACCAGGGCAGAAAAGGAGTACAGCAGTTATCTGACAATGTGCTTTGTGCTTGCGTAAAATAGTGCCCCAGTAGGTAGCTATCCTCTTTGCTAATAAGTGTGGGTTGAAAGGTCACCAGATGGAGAGTTTGGTAAAATGAGACTTTTCCTTGGCTAGCAAAGACTAACACTTTTTTCCTCACATGCTTCCAACTACAATATTCAAAGCTTTTCAGACGAAGCATCACAGTGCCTCATGTAACTTCCCTGAGACAAATGTAGATGGTCTAGGCAATAGTCCTTCTGTCTTAAATGCCTTGTTAAATGTCTCTTTTTACAGTTATCAGTGACAAATTCCTTCCAAAGAAGCAGAATAGTGATTCTTGCTGACGTGGAATAACAATTTCTCAAACCTGCTTAAAAGAAAGTGATAACACATCAAGTCTCAAAGTTTAGACAATAATTTCCAGTGTTGTATTTTGGAAAGAGAAGCCTTCAGGATATCAATTTTCCTAAAAGGAAACAAACATCTATGCCTGTTACGCTCAACACATCACTGAAAAAGCCAGCACTAGAACCAGACGATTTTTTACAATCCACAGTGCAGATGGTGTGAAGGATGCCTCACTGGGATGCATCACTAGCACAGCTATGCTCTCAAACACCCATTCTCATTCCTGCAGCCAGAATGGTCATCTGCCTTCACCAGCTTCTCTCCAAACACAAAGAGGCGGGTCAAGGAAACCTAGCTCCCAGGACTGCAGTTCTCTTCCCTAGCAAACAGACTTGCTAAGTGTTTTTAGGGATGCCTCCTCCAAAATCTCCTGAAGTGCTCGCCTTCTATTCTCACATGCACACCAGGATATTTCTTATCAATACAACAGGAAAGAGAGGTAAAAGATACAGAGCATTGATTACAAAATATTCCAACAGATACACCAAGACTCAAGAGACAAGAATATTTTCATCCTGGTAAATCTGTAGTATTCCCCTTTGATGGTTCGTCTCTTACTCTTCAAACACTGAGGGCATTATCAAGGAGGTTCAGCAATCTCTAATCTGGCAGGAAGCCAGGACTTCAAGCCTTCACCCCTAAGTGTGATGGTGGCTGAGGGCCATGAATTACATCTGCTGGTCCCAGGACTGCTGCTGTGATACCCACGGTCCTGTTCCAGCTCCTGCTCCCATGGGGCTCCACTGACGCCCCATGAGTGCCTCAGGCTGATGCCCTCCACTAAGTTCTCTTCCCCAACAGAAAAGAAAACTGTTCTGCTTCATGGTAGCACTCATTACTTTGCATTACTGATTTGTTTTAGGGGGTCATGACAACCTCTTCTTTTATAACCAAGCCAGTTAGCAGAGCTAGATGAAAAATTGGCCACTTACATTATAAAACTGTAGTTTTTTAAGAATTGCTTCAAACCAAAGCCTTATGCCAAATGCATTCAGATGAGATTAACTAATTTTGCCTAACATTTTCTAGGCAGTATTTCCATAAAAGCAACACTACGAGATAGTAAGGATGCTGAGATCTGATAAATGACCAAAATAAGGGTGACTTAGAAATTACATTTCCCACAGATGAAAGAAATTAATCAAGTTGGGCTTAGCTCAAAAAATGAGCTCCTATTAGATACATAAAAAGCAAAGTTCTTCATATGAAGGCAGTAACTGCTCTCAATAGCCATGGA
This sequence comes from Edolisoma coerulescens, assembly GCA_013397115.1. Taxonomy (NCBI): domain Eukaryota; kingdom Metazoa; phylum Chordata; class Aves; order Passeriformes; family Campephagidae; genus Edolisoma; species Edolisoma coerulescens. The sequence goes on from VWZW01003153.1 coordinate 1,122,975, forward strand.
GTTTGCCTGAATTGAATTTTGGAGAAAAAAGAAGATTTTACAGAATATGCCTATTTTTGGTTAAAATTATCCAGACTGGCTCCAGACACCCATGATCTCTGGTGGGAGCTCTCATCTCCATGCAGACTGGTAACCTAGCTGAAGGATACCCTCTCCCAAAATAATTTTTCTTTCCCATACAACTACCTCTTTATGGTTATATATTTTACCCAACTCCAGTCCCAAACCCTGCCATATCCTCGATAGTCCCGGCCCCACGGGCTGGGGAATGGCACCCGCTGTACTGGGCCACACCAGTGTTCAGTACCATTACAGCTTCTTCACCTCTCCCTCTGAAGAAATAGGGCACGGGGACATTCTACCAAAGCTGTGTGAAAACTGATTTTCTGCAGCTAATCTCAAAAAGCAGCAGCAGATCGGAATTCTAGTGGGAAGGAGCACCTGGGAGCTCTCCAAACAAAGATGGTGGCATGAGTTCAAGGCACGGCCTTCACTGCTATAATTTTTTTGGAGACATGGAAAGAAATTAGCCTCATCCCTTTGTGGGAGGAAGGTCCCTGACAGGGAAAGGAAGCAGTGACACCCTCAAGGAATCTGATAGCAGCGATAACTGTCTGGGGTTGACCTCGGCTATGTGCGTAAATGTTGTGTCCCCTCTGTGGGGTGGCCAAAGGGTGTTGAGTATCCAGAGAGGGACATACGCAGTAATAACTCCGTCAGATGCTGCCCCAGCCTCCAGTGACCTATGGCCCAAGCTGCCCATGTCCCCAGCTTGTGGCCAGGCATTGAAACTGGTCTGCCAGCAGCTGGAGATGGCTGGTTGTTGGGTAGGCTTTCAGACCTGCTAGTGTCTCAAAATACCAGATGTTATACCAAAAAGCAGACATAAAAAAAACCCTATATTTGATGTAAGTTGCTTAATTACAGACATTCTTCAGTTACAAATCCTGTGGCAGCTGAGGATCTAGCTCTTTGCATGCAGAAAGGACAGGCTGAGTCTTAAAATATTAACAAAGCTTCCAGGTAATGATTAAAAGTTGTAAGTGCCACACCTGAGGCATAAACAAATTGAATCATATTTCACATTTCCTGAAATTTAGCCATTATTTCCAGTTGACTTATCATTGACTGAAGTCTCTGGATATTCTGGGCATATTTGTTCCACTCTTTATAGAATTCATAATTTTTAAACTTTTATTTTGCATTATTAAAGATAGAGTTGCTTCACGCAACTTTGTTCACACAGTCCATAGATTCAAGACATGCTTCTTGCCCAAGAAAAGATGTGTTCTGAGCTGCTCTTCAGTGAGTGTCAGGGAATTTTTCCTGATGGGCGCATTCCCAAGGACATATGAGGAATGAGTTAACACAGAGCCACTTGCCAACCTGGAACATAAGAAATGATGGATCAGTGTCCTAAATCAGCATGCACGATCGCAATCACATAAACCATGTATGAGTGGGATGACGAATTATACCATTTACAGTATGCAAAAGGTTGTTCAATTTTTTTCTTCCCCCAAACTGAGGGTTAGCAGTAAAATGGACAAAAGTTAACACATTGTATTAGCTCTTCTTAAGAAGAATATTAAAGTCTTAAATACAAAGTGTCACAGGTAGAAAAGGTACCATGAAGTGTTTTGAGCTAAGAAATTGTGAGAAAAAGAAAGGAGTGTAGTTAGTTATTGTTTCTTCCAGGAAATTCTTCCTTTCCATTTATTAATCATATCTAGGCAATTCCTATCTTAACAGTGCATTCAAAGTAGATTATTTGAAATTAAATTCGGAGTTCATTCAAATTCAGTTCTCCCATACCATAGAAAATTATAAGGGTTGATCTTTAAATTAAATGCTTTCCTCCCTGAAGAAAAACCAGTAGCCTATATATGTGAGAATGCAGTTAAAACACTGGCACTAGCAAAGGATTTCTCAGATTTTTTTTCCCCTGTTTCTAGAGTTTCATTGGAAAATATGCTGTCTGACCTCCTGAGGGAGCAAAGCATCTTCTCCACAAATTATGTTGGAGAGCTTGGAAGGAAAGCAGCCATTTGCTTCAGTGTTGTGCTCTGTGGGTTGCTAATTTGAGTTTCTGCAAAATGGAACCAGTTTCAAGTGCCTCAAATGATTCCTATCAAGTGCTGACATTTCCAGATAAGGAGAACATCAGCTCCTATGTTGTCTTTCTCTGCAGCTTCAGCAGGCTGGTTCTCAGCTCTCTGCTTACCAATATCACTGCATATTTACACCAGCTTTTGTTCTCAGTGCCAAGTGGCTAGAATTACTAGGAGGATTTCTACACTGTAGGGAAGAACATGGTTTTTTTATGAGACAGAAGGAGCTCAGTAGAAGAATTGAAAAAGTGTAACTTTCATAGGCCTTGAGGTGGAATAGCAAGTGTTGCAAGGATTATTTAATGGGGTAAAGTCCCCTCAGGGATCTGAAATCCTCAAGAGGCTGTTGAAAGAAGGAAATTAATTCAAGAATGTCTTGCCAGTCAGGTTATACGAGGAGGGGGTTTTGCTAGTGGCTGAGTGGGAGGGAGAGGTGGGATGGTATTCTTAGCCACGTGAAGTGGGCATGGCTGAGCAGCTGGAGTCCAGTACCCTCATTTGCTGATGGATGCTGATGACTATCATGGCCTTTGAAGCTACCTCTGTACTGAAGGTCAGGCCCGGTCTTTGTCCCACTGATGCTCCAGCCCAGCTGAACCAGGGCACTGATCGTGCCTGGTCTGTACACCCCAGCTCCCGGTCTGTGGAATAAGTGGATGCACAGAATTAATGCCAAACCCACAAGTTTCACATATTTCATTATGACATCCTGAAGGATCTTGACCAGCTTCTGCAAGAGCTGGTGGAGGGAGTCAGCACGAGGCCTGACAGGCCACCCTGGCTTCACATCATTCTTCCTGAGAAACTCTGCTGGGCTTTCTCAGAGAGAGAAAAACACAGTTGTCCCACAGAATTTTGCCATTGATAATAAAGTAACACTTGTAATTGAGTTCGTTCACTGCAACGAAAAAGCAGTCCCTTCTCAATTAATGTGAGGAGAAGTGGCACTTCATCAGTTGTGTAATGAGCTTAATAACATCTAATGTTCACTTAATACTCTTACTGGCTGTTGACCATGAAATAAAGCCAGGTTGATAGGGATTAGTGGCTTAATGCCAAGGATAGCTGGGTTTGAAGATGGCCACTTTAATTTTCAGAGTTCCTTATAACTGCTAGTGTCCGGTGGTGTTACTTCTATAGCAGCACTAGGAAGCCTTCATTACTTACCACTGCATGAGCACATGACAAAATTGTGACCATTGGCATGGCCAGTTTGTGACTTTGGGGGAGAACACACCCTACTGGCCTGCTGGTACCATTGCTGCAGGACTGGAGTATTACTTAGGAGTCTTGTAGATTTTAAAAAATATTATTATTATTATTATTATTACCATCATGGACTGGATTTTTCTCAGTTCAACAGCTATCCATCAATGAAAGGACTGAAAAACAAATGACGCAAGAAGTTACAGAGATTACCAGAATTAATGGTAATGGACATTAAGTCTTGGGAATTGTCTTTTGAGCTTTGAGTTTCAGCAGTCCTCTGTGTTTCAAACAGTTTATTGTGTTCATCACTTTGTTACTTTTTTAAGGTGAAAAAATAAGCAAACCCTCCCCAAAGTAGGATCATACTATTACAGATGTATATAGAGCTCTTGAGGGTGAGCACATTTATTTTGTTTTCTGGTTCAGTTTTGAAAATACATTGTCCACTGTTTGCTGTTGTTCCCACCCTGCTCCCATTAGCATGACTGTAAGCTCCAAAGGGGGTGCTGCACATCGACAGATCTGGGGCAGAATGAATTTTCAAAGGTGTGCACAGTCTTTGGACGTCTGAGCAAGGGCCTTGATATAGTAGTGTCATTCACTCACAATGTATATTTTTTGTGCTTTGAGCTGCATCAGAAACAAAAGTGATTCAAAAAGCAGTTTGCTTCTGGGCTGGCATCAGTTTCCCCTACGGTTTGACTGGCATTTAAACAAAGGCTGGTTTTGCAGGGTGGCCCTTATTACATCATACAAAACCAACCAGCAAGCTGCCACGACGTCACTTATTGCAGAGCATTGCTGTACAACCTTCACCAATGAACAGAAGCAGCCAAATTCCTCCTAACTCTGAGGAAGGAAATATTTCTCTACATCTGATGTCTTTCACTTCTCCTGCTCTGAGTTATAAATATTCTGGTGCATGAGCTCAGATGAATAATGCTCATACTACAAATAACTAAAGCTAAGGATCTTTGTATTTAAAGGTGAAGAATCATTTCTTTCGGAATGTAAAGTGTGGTTTTTTCCTTTTGTTTTGTTTAGCAGCTTTCAAATGCGAACAAAAGCTTCTATGAAAGAATTGAGATGGGGTTGTGGTTTTATTTTTAAACCTAGAAACTCAGGTATGGATTTCTATCCAGTTTAGGTTTTAAGATACTGTTAATTTTATTTTATTTTTTTTTTAAAGGTGGAGGGTGATGAACTCTGTAACTCTGAACTATGTCAGCAAAACCCTTCTAATGGATCATTCTGTTTTCCAGCAAACTCATCAGTGCTGGGGTTTCTTTTGTCTTCTGTGCAACTCCACCATTAAGAAACTTTTCTGTTTGCACAGTTCAAATTCAGACAGGGAATCTGAGATTTTATTGTTCCCCTTTTGCTAGGCTGTGGTTAGTAATGGCTTAAGTAATGTTTCATAACCCATTTGTAGTCTAGTATCTCCTTGAAAAAGACAGACAAGTTTGACCCTTTCTTTCACAAAATAACTCCTCAATCCGTCTCTTCTTGGCAGAGCTGTACTGATTTAAACACAAGAATAAGAAATTAAGTAAACATAGGGAGGATTGGGTTTGAGTCACTGAACGCTTGCGATACAATGCAGACACCTCTTTGTTTTGAAGTGCTGAAGTAAAAAGATAGACTTTTGTTCTGTTGTCCCATAAAATAATTTTGAGAAGCAATGCTAAGAAAATTATGAGGTGTATCAGCAATAAAAATCTCTGGCATATCGAGGGATTTATTCATTAGGGACAGTATGACACACAAATTCGAGACTGATAAGATTATTGGTGCTGATCTTGCCCACGGCTATGTGCAGGACTGTCTTGTTACTGCAACTGTTTAGCAGGGAGCCTTTCTCACCCGCCTTTTAAATTTTTCTCTGCTGAAACACTGCAGGCCAAAACCAGTCATTTTATATTTGGCTGTTACCTGTTACCATTCCTTTCTTTTCCAGCCAGTGAGCACCTTAACCCCTGTGGTGCCAGCTCTACTTTTTCCTCTGGTGTTCACATTAAAATAGATCGTGTTTAACATTCTGCACTTTTGAGTGGGGACTATGGCCGTTGGAAAGCAAAACCTGTAACAACTTTAAATAGGCTACAACACAATATATAGATTCAACAAGATGTATATCACTAGTTTTGCAGCTCCTCATTCAAATGCCTTCAAAGGTGCCTTTTTCCTAGGCACCAACTTTGCCCAGTCCCCAGCTCCAAAGCCCGATAAGTTGCTCCTATTCTCCCGTTGGCGTGTTGCACATCAGTGCTTCAGCAAAGTGAGAGGAGCAGTGCCTTTAAAAGAGAGGGCTACTGCAGGAATAGGTCTGGCACTTCAGTACAAAGCAGGAAGAAAAACATCAAACAAGTTCTATCAGGAGAAGGCTGGATGATGTTAATTATGAGCCTACACAAACACTGAAGACTATGCATGACTGTTAATACACAATGGACTGTCCACATCTTCAGCGGAAGGCTTGGACACAGATCAAGCATAGAAACTCACTTGTGTTTTCAGCTTGTGCAATCAGTTATTTCTTCATTTTAAGTCAACATAAACTGCCTCCAGCCTTTCTTAGGTTTGTCACCCCCTAAATAACTTTCCTCACTCTTCAAGCATTCCTTTATAATACTATGGGGATGGCCATTGTAATGGCTTTGAAAGAAATCCCAACAAGTCCAAAGCCACCCCCATTTGAAGTGCTGTGGGCAAGCAATAAACTACCAATGCATCCTACTGGTGGCAGCCTTATTTGTCACCTGTAAGACCTGCTCCAGAGCTGCAGCCCAGCTTGCTGCCTGTGCTGTGTCCCCCCAAAAACACAGGGTACGTGGTCTGAGAGAGAATGGCAGGCATGTAATTTAGGTCCAGATTTTGCTCCACAGCACTTGTGTTAAACATTCTAGAGAGTACACTTGCAACACGAAATCTCTCTCCAGTTATATTCAACCTGCACATCATGTACTCGTCAATTTAAGAAGTAGCATTTTCCAGTTCATTTAGGTCAGCATGAAGAATGAGTTACACCAAGCTTCAGATAACATTGGTGCCTGAATAGGCATGAAATTTTCACACTTATGGATTAAAGCCAAAGTTGCTTTTCTGTTTGAATGTATCAGCACTTTGTTCCTGTTACCACCTAAACCACCAGGCTCCAATTTTGACAGTTTCATCACAAAGAACTCCCCACTTCCTCTGGCTGGGATGTGTTTTGTGCTTTTCACCATCATGTACCATAACTGTGTCTTTATTAACAAATGCCTTCAGCTCCTCACTCATTTTGTTAAGATCTGGCTCCCACAAATACTTGGCATCTTCACAGCCTTGCCTGGCAATTGATGATTCAAACAGCCACATCAGACATGAACTTCCTTACATACTCTTCTGTTCTCAGAGGCTTTGTATCACCTCCCTGAGTGCCAGATCTCCAACCATCACACTTCATCCCTGCCTCCACGCCACCCAGCTCCTAACCCACTTGTTTTGGTTGAACAGGACCCTATCATCCTTTAATTTATATCTAGCAGTTATATCCAAACCTGCCCAGAGCCTCTACTCATCTCCTGTTGTCCCCCAGTTCTATCATTTAGGATACTCATGCAACAGTGGCATAGCCCTTCCCTGCAAAAAATTACTAGATTGGGCCAAATGGAAATAAAAATACTCTCTCCAAAACCAGTTCTGTTGGAGACATCACAGCCAAACTGCATCTCCCAAACTCTGATACTCCAAACACTAAAAAAAGTTTAGCTGCATGCCATCCTCCCAAAATGTCCTTCATGTGTTTGTTCTTCTATATTTAACTTTTACTCCCCATTTGATGAAAATGTTTGTGCAATTAAAAAAACTTCCATCAACTAGATGGCAAATCCACGCTTGGGTTTCCCCACTCACAGTATTAACCTTACCTACCTCCCAAATTCTACACAGAGTAAGTCATGAGAAGTTCCCCTTATGCTTGTGAAAACATCCTTTCTTTCCCATTTTTCCCCCCCTTCTTCTCAAGGGAATACAGTGCCCTGGACTAGGTGGATATTTTGCTGCCAGTGCTCACTGCTCAAAAGGAATTCCCCAAGCTGGCAGCACTGCCATCCTTTGCCCAGTGCTACACACGGATGGAGGTTGCCTCCCCTGCCTGCAACCTCTTGTGACCTGTGGTATAATCAAATCTTACCTCAAAAGAGCAGATATATTAATGTCTACAGTGAAGTACCTTTTAGCTATGCAAAAATCTATGTTCAAAAGATCCTTTCTGTATACCATGCACTTGAAAAAACTTCATAAACATCAAAATCTAAAACCACGCTTTTTACATCCATATATATGTGTTTATATGTATATATTTAGATAACAATATATCATTCAATTTTTTTCCACCCCAAAATAACAGTTTATGAAGCAGAATAAATAGCATCAATTTGGCAAAGCATGATCCAACACCAAGTCCTCTCGCAAATGTTTTTTATTCTTAGGGCAGGGAAATAATTTCAGTCTGGAGACTGTAAAATCTGTTTGTAGTTCAAAGTATTTTATTAGGTTTCTTTTCACATTCAATAACTTTGAATGTGACAAAATGACAACATTTCCTTGGAAGCTTTACACAGCTCGCAGTACTTCTACTCACTGTCTCATACACCGAAACAGTGACTGTCACCAATATATCTGCCTTTGTACATCAGAAGTGAGCTTAATAGAATAATAGAATCATTTAAGTTAGAAAAGACCTTTAAGATCATCAAATCCGACTGTTAATCCAGCACTGCCAAGTCTACCACTAAACCATGTCCCCAAGCACCACATCTACACATCTTGGCACTTCTAGCACTTCCCTGGGCAGCCTGTTCCAATGCCTGACAGCCCTTTCGGTGAAGAATTTTTTCCTAATATCCAATCTAAACCTCCCCTGGCACAACCTGAGGCCATTTCCTTTTGTCCTATCACTTGTTACTTGGGAGAAAAGACTGACCCCCACCTTGCTACAGCCTCTTTGCAGGCAGAGAGCACATGTGGTTATACAAAACTCAGCATGTTAACACTGTCCTTAAAACAAGATGCCAATTTAACATAATTTAAACACAGACTTAAAAGCACTGAGACAAAGATCGATGTGGGCCTGCAATACAAGCTTTCCCTGCTTTCCCCAGCCTTCATGCTGCTTACTGTACACGGCAAGCAGTCCATACAATGCTGAAGAAAGTATCTCAGCACTTAATGCTGTGAACATAGGCTCTGAGCTATGCTGCCTATGCCCTTTCTTCATTTATATCCAACCACTAAAAGCTGCCTTTGCGTCTTCCCATTTTGTTTGCTTGATCCCAATTATGATTATATTTAACACCAAAATTTAAACAATATGGTTCAGACAAGTGAACCGATCCAGAACTGGATGTTTAACATTAAGCCAAGAACATACAGTTTGAGTAATGAAGTATTTTAAAGACAGAATTCAATTTTCATTGTATTTTTATTTTTGCTTCTTAATCAAACCCACATGGAATGCACATTGTGTTTAATGAAACTACAAGATTAATATTTCAACAAACCAGCCAGTACATAAGCCCACAACTGAGCATAAGATGAAGATGTTATTTTAAAATATTTTTGAAAAAGCCTTTTATGAGAGAAGCACCCTCCTGCAGGCTTGGGCCTGCTTTCTCTTCTCTGTCAGGAGATCTCTCCTTGAACACTGAGCTTTGTCTCCATGCGCTATTGCTTGCTTTTCAGTTCTGGTTTGGATTTGACTGGCTGAGAACACATGAGATTGGAAATCAAAGCCGTTGTCATCCATTCATTTCCTTACGACGATGTTGTCTGAAACTTTTACTGTGGAGGACTTGTGACCCTTCCCTCCTTGTTTAAGACTCCACCGGTATCGATTTTTTACTCTGCAATGGTTAAGCACAGTTCCTCTTTCTTGTCAGTGTTCTGTAGCATCTCCTCTTTCTCTCTAAAGAGATAATTACAGTTTGTTTGCCAACAATTGTTTGAGTAGTGCAGGTCCTCATTGGGTTAGCTAACATATTTGAACTAATGGATTTATATGATATAAGCCATAAGAATCCAGAATTTGAAGTCCACATTTATTTTCAAATTAATGCACAACTTAAATTTAAGTCCCATACTACATAATTATAGTACTTTATGAACATTATGTTTCAGGTACTTATTAAAATATCTCCAAAGGCACAAGCTCCTCTCACACAGTGTAAGTGTACATAAGGCTCCCAAATTAGTTTGGTCAACGTAGAGTCCAGCAGGTCAACATCTAGAAAAGCACTTACCAAGTCATGGCCACACGGACATTAAACTGTACAGCAGAGCCTAAATCTTGCTCCTCTGGCAATTTCCACAGCCTCTTACACCCACCACCCTCTGCCTTGTTCTCTTCCCTTTTTTCCTTCTCTTCCCAGATGTATCTACATCTCCTTCTTCTTCCTGATCCCTCAAGCCATACCTACAGGAGAGTGCAGTATGTTACAGAGCAGCAGCAAAGCAAATACTCCCCAGCATACTTGCTCTTCAAGGCAAGGATTACAAGAGTTTCACAAGTAGTGTGAAATGCACCTTTTCTTCAAGCCTTGCTCTACGCTATCAGCTTCCTGCCTTGATGGCTGTGTGGGGGATATAGTGATGCAACTCCCTGAAGACTAAACATGAGCAACCTTGAAAAGGAGTCAGGGCAGCCAAGAAGATATTCTTTACTACTTGAAGCCCTCATATCTCCCCGACATCTTCCACTGCAGCAAGCCCTCACCTCATCTACAGTTCTGCCTGGGCAAGGTCCTTCCCTCTGTGTGGAAGTGTGCTTTGCCACACTTTCCCCCACCTCAGCACAGCTCCTTTTACTTCTTGAAGGGGCAAGGAGCAAGTCTCACTGGCATTGGTGCCATTTTGTTAAGAGCTGCACTCATGCTGGGAACATTTTGTCAGTCTATTCACATCACTGCACTGGGAAGGCCTTATGAAAAAGAAATCTCTGAGCTTCAGTTGCTTCCTTGGGACCAGCCGTAACTTAAGAGCAAAACCCACACTTTTAGGACATTAAGAGTCACTAGGAAAATGAGAATTCCTCTGCATTAAACACATATTTAATACTATACTTCACTACTTATGGAGGTTAAAGCAAGAACATGCTTCTGATGGGATTCATTTTTTTTAAACACTCAAGCCTCAACTCAAGCTAAGTAACAGCCTAGAGTCAAAGGTGACCACTATGTGCTTTACATTATATTTATTCAGGTTAATATTGATCTTCTGTAACCCTTCTCCCCCTCTGCTTTATTAATGAAAGGATAATTCATGTGACAATAAGTAGCAAGAAGTAACTGTGGACAGGGAGAAGACAGAAGGAAAGGTAAAACACTTTTCTGTATATAAAGTCAGGAAAATAATTACAGAACCAGAGAATGGTTCAGGTTGGAAAGGAACTCCAGAGGTCATCTGGTCCAACCCCATGCTCAAGAAGGGCCACCAAGAGCAGGCTGCCCAGAACTGTATCCAGACAGCTTTTGGATATCTTCAAGTATGGAGACTTCACAACCTCCCTGGTCAAGCTGTGAAAGTTCTTGGCCACCATCACAGTGAAAAGGTGCTTCCTGATGTTCAGACAGGCCTCCTGTGTTTCAGTTTGTGAAAGAAGACTTTAAAGGATGCTGGCTGATTGCTGTATCTATGTACATTTCCACAAACCAAGACCATCCTTTCTCTGCCTCTTCCAAGGAAGCAGCACGTGAAGGAACTGTTACAGTCCTATTGGGAGCTGGGAGTCAGTACAGTAAAAGTGATAGCACTCACTGCAATTGAACTTACTTGCCTATGAATTTAGACAGCTCCAAGTCACCCAGCTGCCAAAATGCAGAGTGTTAAACAGCTTCTGTTTGCCTGAATGGCACTACTTGCACAACTTAAATATGTTGCTGCCATTAGTTTGGGTCTCACATACTGTTAATGATGTTTTCAAAACTAGTGCTGCTGGATTTTACTGTCCAAGGGGGTCAATATTCAGCATTGGGACTTACTTTTTAATAAAAAGAGAAATTCATCTTTTGACTACAGCTGAAGAACATTCATATGAGCTCTGCAACAGATCAAGTATTGGTGCGAGAATGTAGTTTCCAAAACTTGAAAGGTAACAGCCATTAGACAGGGTAAAAACTGTCATTGCACAAATAGGCAGTATTGCCTCAAAGCCCAATTGGACTCAAAACAAAGTGGCAATCATTCCACCAATAGTCCAATGCTGGTTTTTGACAAGGCTCAGGATCCATATGCTCATTTCAGAAAGTTACTATATACGTATACATAATTCAGCAAGTAATTACTTTGTGCTGGCTATACGAAGCCAGGTTTCTGCTCCCTCATTCTGCAGCTCATTAGGATGAGGTTTCAGCACACCACCTCTAATATTTTAAATACAGGCTCAACCACTCCCATTCTGCAGCTGACACATGCACGTGGCCTTGTGTTGGTAACTTGGGTATTCTGCAAAACATTTCTATCCCGCTGTCCCAAGATCTTGGGAAAAGACTATTGCTACCACCAGAAGCAAAACAAGCAAGACTCCAGAAGCTGCTGCCATAGGTGGGCTTTTAGGGCACTTCACTTTATGTGGATCTGGAGAAGTTTCCTGAATATAGCTGCCCAGGCAGCAGATAAATATAAACATACCAGGGTTTCGGTAGTCAGCTCATAGTCAGACTTCCAATACTTTATTTGTATTTCATTGAACTCTACGGTCTATTTATAAATTGTTTAATCATACAGTTGCTAGAAGTCAGTAAATCTACTTCTGTTTCTAATAAAACAGCACAACTTAGTTCCATGAAAATACACATGAAAGGCTTGTCCTTTTTATCTCTTCTAACAGCATTTTTTGGTACAAGATAAATTTTTGCTTAAAACTTCAGCTCAAAATCCAATCTCTGGAAGCTACTTGAGTAAGCACATTCCTCAACTCTATCAGGTCCTGTGGCATCCTGAGACTAACCAGCTACAGGCTGTGCAGCTTGCCTTTACTCTATATTCCCTATGTTCTTAATTATTCTCCCATCACAAAAAAAAAAACCCCAACACTTGAACTTGCACACTGGCTCACCATCACTCCCAGCAGTGCAAGACATACCTAAATCTTGGCATTTAAGGAGATCCCAGTCTGGAAGAGAAAAGAAGGCATGAGATAGCACCTTTTATATCCTAAAATTCTAAGATGCCTCTTTCAAAATGCTGAATTCAAACTTCAGCACCTCTGTAGAGATTTCAAGCACGTACATACAGCTGAATCAATACATGCAGGGAGTCTGGGCCATGCTCAGATCCATTCAGCTTCAACCTTCAGAGTACTTGACAGCAAACTCTTTTCCTGTTCTCCACTTTGCAGAACAATAAATAGGTTGGTATCATTTCCTTTGCCTCTGCCCCTTCAAATAACAGACTTGTACTATTTTGGAAATTTGTGTAATTTACTCAGCATGCTCATTTGCCACTCTTCCAATGAGGGAAGGATTGTAATTGGAAAAGACACTCTGAAGTGTCAAAAAGCACTAAAAAATAAAGCAGCAGTTTAGAGTACATCTCCAGTGATGCACTGGAGAAGAAGACAATGCCAAGCAGTCATTGGAAAATAATGTGTAGGAATGCATTTACACAGTTTGGCATTCAGACTTTATATTAAATAGCATCACCAGTTCTTTTTCTGCTTCCATTTCCTGCATCATCTTCATCAAACACTACTGTTAAAAGGTTAGGCAAAGCTTCATCTCCCATTCAAGGCCCCAAGCACTGCTACACACCTCAAGCTTGTGTCTAAAGCCTTACACTGCACAGAAGTGAGAAAGTTCAAATGCCAGGGTACTGTCAGATCACATACATTTCAGTGCAAGAATAAAGCTCAAAATCTGAAGTGCTAAGCTCTTTTCTAGTCCTATCTGAAGGCCACATGATTTCCTGTATCAAAGCAGAAGTGTCACCAAAAGGTCACTATTCAAGTATTACTTGCAGGACAGGAGGTACAACATGCTGCAGATGTGTGGCAAGGACAAGTGAGGGCTACCAAGATGCCAAGCAACATTCACTCACCTTGCCTTCAGAAATGGTCAGCTTGACCACCAGGGAAGTAAAGCAGGCAAAAAATTGGCTCCAGCTGAAATGTTTTAAAGATAAGGCAGACAACTCTTCATGCCCACTGGAACAAAGGAGCTGGACTCAGGTTTGCTATCTGCCATCACATCCAGTCCACTGCAAGAGGCTTCAGGATCTTTGCCCCCCTGTTCTGGGCTGAATTTATGCTGCAATAAGCTAAGATCCAAACATGTTACACTTACCTCGAAAGAGTAAGCCTATGCTCCAGTCTGTGGGTTTCCAGAACTGGAAGAATCTACATGGAGTCTTAACTACTAAATCTGAGTATCTAAGAAGCCTTTATAAGATCTACTGCACCCCACCCCCCTCCCCAACACTCCAAAAGGCTATTTAGTATAAAAATTGGAAACTGCAATTTGCATTACATATCCTGCTAGGCAGGAACCACCCCTAAATTAAATACAGTGGGACTTTAGCCCTGACAGTACAAGGTGTTTCCCTATAACTGCACTGATTAAATAGTTTGCAGACACCAGACCTCCAAGTCCTTTTCAGCAGACGTCACACTGCACAACATAAAGCAGCAGGCAATTGGCCAAAAATGGTTAGCAAAAAGGATTCCTTAAACCTCTAGCATCCAAATATAGCCCTAGCTGGTCACATGGGCTGCCATACAGTAAGTGCTCCTCACTTTACCTACCCTTTGATTAAACAGTTTGAGCTAAAAAGCATGTACTTAGAATAGCATTTCAGTTTCCAGCCCAATTCCATGAACCGTATAATCTTGCTGTACCTTCCACATTCAGACTGACAGAAAGGAAAAGTTGATTCAGGTTTCTAGTGAGCCCAAGGGGGATCATTAGCTACAAGAAGCTAACAGAATATGAGACCTCTAACACATATGCGTATACACGCATATTTGTGTATATATATAAATACATAAAAATAAAAGCAACATATCTGCCATACAACACAGCTCCTATAAAGTACTTCATTATTAACATACTGACTTTTAGTTTTAAATAAATTGTCATACCTTACTCCATCTGACCTCTAGCAATATGTTTTTTCATATTACTCTCATTATGATGAAAGCTGATCAGCTGATTACACCCACCTCACAAGAACTCCAAAGCTTAGTCTACCCATCAAGAAACCCTGCAAAACTTCTGAAGAAAGGCAGGCCAGCTACTGTACCATTGCCAGATGTCAACTTGAACTGAAAAAAGTTGAGCTTGGCCCTTCCTTTCTCAGCCCTCAGAGCCACTGTCCAAGTTAAGTACTGTGCAGGTGTCAAATAAGTTTACATTATAAAACCTTGCAACTGCACTAATAAATACAAGTGTCACTTATCCTTCCAAAGCCTTCCCCCCACAATCAGTGAGAATGAAGCCTTGCAGTACTCACTCACAACAAACCTTGTGATCTTTGAATACGCAGAGGCTTGAAGTTGTAGCTATTATTCAACTGAAGTTGGAAGTCTGAGGTTCCTAAAGAGGAAAACAGCCCAGAACCAGAGGCAAGGCCTAAACCCTAAATTAGCACACTGCATTATGTTACAGCAGGGCTCTGTGGCATAGATTTTTGCTAGAAGCATGGAGCCTTTTATCAAGCTCAAGCCCCCAGTTAAACTGTCATATTCTGTTACACACTTAAAAGAAAGCACAATTAGGCAGAGCATCGAGCACGTTCACATACCCACCACCGGCTCAGCTGCACCGAGCACCAGTTAGTTTCCCATTTATGCCGGCAGCCAGGCCGGCCTGACTGCACTGAAATAACCCTCAGTACCCAGATGTTGCGCTATTTTTACCCTGGAAAAGAAAAAAAGGACACCCAAGAAAACTTCAGAGCGGGAGGCCACGACAGCACAGACTTTATTCCGAGGCTGCAGCGCAGGTTTCGGCGCTCGGCAGCGCCCGGGCTCGCCATCCCCGCAGTGACGTGTCCACCTGAGGCTCCGGGGCCGCCGCCGCCGCCGGAGACAAAGTTCTGTAGTGCACTGACTGCTATCGTACCCAGAGTCGGAGTGTCACAGAACTTTGCTTCCGGAGGCTCCAGTCCTCCGCCGGTATCGGTACCGGCGCCGGGCCCGCCCGCCAGCACAAGTTTCCCTGCCTGGGAAGGGAAGGCGCACACGGTTAGAGGTGGGGAAGGGAGCCCCCTCCTCCTCCGCGGCTCGGCGGGAGACCCGCTGCCCGGGGAAGAGGGAGAAGGAGGCGAAGAGATTTTTTTNNNNTTTAATAAATACCCAAAATGCATCCCCCCCACGCCTCCCCCAACCCGGAGCTAACGGGCCGCCTTGCAAAAGCCGCGGCCGAGCAGCTGCCCGGAGCGCTGCCGCTGCAGCCAGCGGAGGCTGCCGGCTGCCGCTGACAGCCCCGGTGCCGCGGCCCTTCGGGACCCCGGGCAGAGCCGGGCATCCTCCCGCGGCCCCGCAGCCCCCCACGGGAGGGACCCGAGCGGCGCCCCCCCGCCCGCCAGCTTTTCCCCGCCGACG
>VWZW01003153.1:1139194-1197964 GCA_013397115.1 Edolisoma coerulescens
GGAGGTGCTGCCCCTGAGCGCCGAGTGCCGCGGTGCCTCGGCTCCGCGAGCACTTCAGGTGTCCTGGCTTCCCCCCGAGAGAGCAGCCGGGGCTGGGCGGTGGTGGGCGTGAGCAGGAGAATCCTCGGCTGTCTCCAGCTCCCGCTTGGCATTTGAAGGACTTTTGTAAGAATGTAACAACTTTTACTGAAGCGTGTGTTCCCTCTCCCCGAAGTAATAGCTGCGGGCATCTGTTGTCTGAAAACAATGTTTTCTGCTTTCTCTTGAAGGTGTCGGGACTTCACTAGTTCTCTGTGGAACTCGTCGTGCACTAATAGCACAAAATTACCTAAACAAAGCTTTGGAAATAAATCCTACAATTGCTTTTATCTCTTACAGTGTATTGAAGTCATAGAACTTAAATGTCCAGCTTGTTCACTAGGCTCAGACAGAGCTGCTAATGCCACTAACAGTTTAAAATACTGATCCAGGGCTCCTCCAGCCATGGAAGCCTCGACAGTAAAAATGCTCTTTCGGTACTTGAGGCACTGGAGTAGTTCCAAGAGAACCATTCACCAATATGTGCTGTGTGTACATGCAGGTGTTCATGGGAGGAGACGTGCTGGCCCTGTCCTGCAGCAGCATCACTGTGCCGTGAACTCCAGTTTTTACGTGGTCCTTGTCACTGCAGGATCACTGCGAAACCTGTTAACCCAAACCTGTGGCTGTCATTTCAGTATCTGAAAGAGAAATAAACTGAAAAATGCTTTGAAATTATATTTTGTCTCTTTTAGCTCCTTTGTCTGCAGAAACAGAAAGGGCAAGCCTTTCCTGAGCCTTCTGTTGTGCTTAAGAAACATGTTCCTCCCTCCTTGTCTGCACCTTCAGGGTGCTGTTCAGTCATCAGCCCTGTTCTGTCTTGCTGCAGCTTGCCATGTGTGTTAGTACTTCCCATTTTGCTGTTGCCCCTCTGTCCCTGCTCGCTCCACACACACCCTCACTGCTAGGCCATGGAGCAGGCCCCAGCTATGCCTCTGCTACTCAGCTGTGTGTACGGGAATATTGATTTGACAGTGTGTATGCTCTGTAAAAAAATCAATATTTCAGTAGATTGAGCAGAGTGTGCGGCAGCGTAATGGAGCCCAGCCTGCTAATGTAATGTGCAGGGGTCCTCATTCAGAGATTGAGGTCAGTCAGGAAATGGAAATGTGTTTTCTTATTTTATTGTGTGCTTCAGATATAATGTAGGTGTTTATGTTCTAGTGTTTAACTTACAGCACGCAGTTACTTTTAAGTCATATCCAACAGAAGGTCACATATTGCAGGTGACATACACAAAAATGCATGCCACAGATATACAATCCATTTTTTTAAAGCTTAGTAAATCCCCTCTTACCCTTATCCATCATATATCTATCAAACAACAGTTGTGAGGGAAAATGCATAATTTTTGTTTCTGCAAATAAAAATAATGTTCCGTTGTTTGGTGCAAACTTGGCTTCTGATTATGTAATGAAACATGCAGTACTTTAACAAACTCCAATATAGCGACATGTATCGAAGAGTATCATAAAATGAGCATAAATGAAAAGAACGAGGGAGGAGAAATAACCAATGTATGACACAAAACCAGAGTAAAAGCTCCCATAGATTTTAGTGGACCTGGGATTTCAGCCAGAATGTTCTCCATGATACATTTTCCACTTTTTAAACCGTTGCATCATGCCTTAAAATGTAGCGAAAGTAATTCATAAAATGACATGAGAAACCACAGCATTCTCAGGCTCAGAGTCAAGATTAGCATAAGCTAACTATTGTGTCACAGCTCTGGGGACACTTGATACGGTTTTATCTTTACTTAATAATTTTATCTGCTGGTTTTTTCGGAGGCTATTTCTCATCCACCAAAATCTCTCACTGCAGGAGTGAGTACAGATCTATACAGCAGGCACCAGAGTTTTAGGTTTGTGAATGTTGCAATGCTTTGTGCTGAATATAACATACATTTCAAGATGCTACGGGGGCCCTCATGTTCAGTAAAAATGGCAAAGCTATTTATTCTTTCCTCATTCACGTTCCTAATTGGAGACTGATTTGGCAGTCGTGGCCGGGGAGGCACGCAGGGCTGGAGCAGTAACATCTTTCAGTTACAACTCTGGTTTAGGACATGACTCATGGAGAAAGCTTCCAAATGTAAAATACTGCTACCTACAAATGCACAAGACACTGGGATTTCTCAGAAGTCAGTTGATATCCTTCAGTCACTGACCACAGGTTTCTCATATATGTTTCACTGTTCTGAAGAAGTGTTTGTTTTAGTATTAACAGATGCTGGAAACCTATACACTCACCACTCTTAAAAACATACCTCAAGACATGCAATATGTCCCAAAATATTTTAGGTATAGTTTTAAAAATAGTACTGTAGTAACATAAAATGTAAAAATATATTAAAACCACTAAGATATAATATTTTACTTAATCCTAGAATGCTTTTCACAGTACAAATACGATAAACTGCAATGAAAGTATTATTCCAATTTAAATTACAAGATAAATCTCATAGCTGAAGATTAAGAAATAATAATTAGTCTTGCACTTTACTTTGAGAGTCCATCTGTTTTGGCAGCATGCTTCCAACTAAGAAGATTCAAGAAGGTGGTTACTATGTGAGACAGACAAAAGTACGTGATATAGAGGACCAAGCTGTGACGTTTTGTAATGTAAAGCTGAACAGTATTTCACAGAATGTTAGTTTAAAAGGTGGGAGACTTTTATGACAGAATTTATTTTTATGAACTGAAGGCTCTTTTTTTCAAGGGTCTTCCTCTGCCAGCTTTGTGAAATAGTAAATTGGTGGTGGGTTTTTGTGGTTTTTGTTTTGGTTTGGTTCTTTTGGTTGGTTGATTTTTTTGGGGTTTTTTTCACTTTGAAGAAATTCGTACATGGTAAGAATTAGTATTTAAATCTAATTGAAAACTGGAGTTATGCTGGATGGAAAATTAATTTTCTCATTAGTTGGAGAACTTTTATGATATTTGTACAATAAGTACTCAGCCTAAAGCATCAATCAATATTATAGAATGTTTTAAAACAAATGTAAACAATTTATATTATGACAATTTGTAGCATTACTTATTGATAGAAGAAAAATGATACCTAGAAACTCAGTGGCATATAATTCTAATTCTTAGCTGGTTATTATCTGAGATTGCTCTTGATTAAATGTGATTTGTGTTATATCTGTGTAATTCTGGTCTTCATTACTATAATAAATGTGCATTAAAACTGCATTATAATGTCCTAATTGTGAAATTGTCATTGAGTAAATTAAGGCTATGAGTATTGTAATGCAATATTTTACTGAATGTTTTATTTCCTAGTGCTTAAATTTCCTTGCATATTGGAATCAAAATTAATCGCTAAAGTTAATAAATAATGATAGATAGTCTAAGTCAGTGGTAAGTCAGAGAAGAATCCAGGTTTCCTGAATTCTTATTCTCTCTCTGAAGAATAGACAAAGTTGATATTTCTTTCTGAAATTGTAGAGATACATGACTGATATAAATATAATTTTAGTAGAACCTGAACATTACTAAAATAAGACAAGATCAAGCGTCAAATCAAAGCTTGAAGATACAAGGACATGATGTAATGAACTGTCATTCAAGGCCAGTAGAAATCCTTCTATTGACTTTAATAAAACTGTTATCAATTCATAATGTGCTGGCAAGTGTATGAATAGCTCCATTAGTTAAGTAGCTGAAGCTCATAACAGCTTATACATTAGAAATTTGCAGAATCAAACCCTAGATGTCTCCTAAAAAACCTGCAAAGAGTCAGAAGGGCTCCATTTACATTATAGATCCCAAATGGAGTGACTCTCATTCTCATTTTAAAGAAGATATGAATGGATCTGCAAGGCGATCACTGCTGGATTAGTGTAACACTATCTGCAAAACATTAGTATTTTGGAAAACAATGGACATTTCAAAATGTGCTTTTGTTGAGCATTAAGATGAAATTAGAACTTCTCTGAAAAAAAAATGCCAATCAGGCATAAAGCAACAGAAGCCAGTAAGAACACTCCCTTTTACCCTGTCTGACGATGTTCAGCTTTGCATAGCTGGCCCTGAAAGAGACTAACACTGAATCAGTGGGGGTGGAACCTCTCTGGACCATTTCCTCCAGGGAATGCCTGAGCACTGAGCAGCCATCTACTCTGAGGAAAAGAAGGGAAAGTTTGTCTTTCTCTTTTTTTTCCTTTCCTTCCAGAAATTCACTTCTGAATCTGAGAAGCCTTCTTACTGGAACAAATACTTTTCCACAAAAAGGTTCCATTTCAGCAAGTCAGCATTTTTGGATACAAACAAATACACTGTGGGAAAATTCCCACCAAGCTTTACTTTGGAGTCTTTCAGAAAAAGTCATGCAAGGGAGAATTATAGGAATGGCATTTACAAAGGCATACACATATGGTCCTCTGCTGAGTTCAAACACAGTGACATGGCAATATCTAGGACAAAGACTTGAAGGCATTTAACCTTTCATTTTTAGAGCAGTGGAAATCTCTGATACAAGAAAATCAGCCAGAGATAAATAAACAACTGAATTCTGTACCATCCGTCACAAGCCACGATTTATTCAGCTTATAAAAACCTTAATGGGGATTGTGCTGAAGTTTGTCAGCAGAGTCTGCAGGACCAGGATTGAGAAGGAGCAACCAAGAGGTTATTGACATAACAGGCCCAAATATCTTGAACGGTGTGTCCCAGAAATGGAAACCAAGGGTCATACTGCTCAAACTGGCCGGCAGCTACTTATGTAAGTGGTCTCACTGAATTCAAACCTGCCCTAAAAAGGCACTTACAATCTTCTGGCTGCAACAATGTGAAAAGAAGGTAAATAACTGGAATAAGAACTATGCAGGCTGTGGTCAAATGCTTCTTGCAGAAATGGCTGAGATGGTCATGAGGTTACCTGCTCCTTCCATGTGCCCTACATTGGCAGTTCAAGATAAACCAGTTGCTTTCACAGTGATGGAAAAGCACTTGCATAGGGTATTCATATGGTGAAAGCTGTAAAGGCATGCACCATCACTGCCATTTCTCCTGCCTGTGGCCTCAGTGTTTGAGTGCTACATTTTCTCACAGAATCATAGAACATCCTGAGTTGGAAGGGACCCACAAACATCACTGACTCCAACTCCTGGTACTGGACAGGACACCCCAAGAGTCACACCATGTGCCTAAGAGCATTGTCCAAATGCTTCTTGAACTCTGTCAGGCTGGGTTGACTGGCTGGTGACCATTTCCCTGGGGAGCCTGTTCCAGTGCCCAGCCACCCTCTGAAGAACCTTGTCCTAATATCCAACCTCAGGCTCCTCAAGCCTAGCAAATCTCAGCTGGTGAGCAATGTTGAGGGAAAGAATTCATGTGACAAAACTTAATGAACAAATGTCAGTAATGCAACTTGCAACTGCAGACTAGTTGAGAGTGCAAAGAACATTAAAAAAAAGTAACCCTGTTCTCCCTGCACACACATTTTCTCTGGGTAAAAGTAATGTCATTTGCAGATACTAGTCTTGTAGGGAAGTTTTTTAAGTATTTGGGAAATGAAACCTATTCTTACGTACTGAATAACCAAAGAAGATAGAGGGTGGTGGAGAAAAACATATGTGACAGTTGTGTGGTGTGACAATTTTTCTTATGCTCCTCTAAACCATTTGCCTGGCAAATCCCTTCTTTTTTTTTTTAGTTTTTCCTTAACTTTTAGGGTCTTAAGCACAGCTTACCCCTCAAGGAACAAGCATAAAAAATAATACCCAGTGAACATTAAAAATCAGAATATCTCTACCACATTTATTTCATTTCTGTTATCTACATCAAAGCATGAATTTGGGGAAGGTATGATATTCAGGGTAAAGGAACGGAATCTTTAGCATAAGACCCCTTTCCTCAGTCTCCTTAAGCACATAAATCATGAATTCTCAAACAATCCTATGACACAGAGATGTTTGATTAGGAAAAACCTGCTCTAGTGGAAAGGTTTTAGTTAGCTTGGGATGAAAGAGATGCTATGTTTCCTGGTGAATTCTGGAGCTGTGGGTCTCCCTGGGTCATACCATTTCTAGCTCCCTTGGAGACTGTCGCAGTGCTGAACACTCGGCAGCTTTGGTATTCATCCAAGATGCAGCGTGACTGCTCCAGAAGGTACTCAGCTCCACGGTCATATTTAAAACATCAGCTTCTGTCTCTGAGGTAGCAGGCTGGGTATGATGAGTCGGAATCCCACTGAATGAAGCATCATACAACCATCCTTCAGAGGCCATCTGTACCTCCTCCAGAACACTATGGCTTTTCAGAGCAGTCTTGGAAGAAGTGCACTCATCACACCCTCTGGGAATTTCTGAAGAATGCAGTTCAAAAGTTCCCTCTTTCACTACTTTCTTATTCTAAAGCAGGGAAAGTATCTTTGTCCTGTCCAGATCTTGAAGAAGTGAAATGAAGTTTGGCACCTTAATTTCAAAACATTAACAATCACTTAGACTTTCACTTCTGCTCAGACCTGATTTATGGCTCTCACCTTGAAGGACATTTAATTCAAATCACCATCCGCTTAGGTCCACAGGAAGAATCTTCAGGCCAAACCATTACAGCAACCCATTACTCTTCTGGCTTTTCTACACCACCAGGAAATGTCAGTGAATGCCAAACTTTTGCAACTGCAAACAAAGGGAAATGGATATTCATCTCTACCATTACTTTCATAATTAGTTGAACAGGGAAAAAACAATCTTACCAGGAAATCCTCACAAGCCTGAACTACATCTGTCAGCCCTGTTTGCTTGCCAGTTCTTCTGATGAACCACAGGAAATATATTCCAACTCCAGCACAGATTGTTCAGAGGAGACAAGACAGGCTCATTAGCACTGTAACCTACAGGCAGACACAAAAAGCCTTCAGCCTTTGGATAGGGTAGAGCAGAGGCAACCACATGGGCTTGCCTGACGCAATTGGATTATGTATTCATATTTATGTTGATCGACTGTGGCTCTTTATCAGTGCTCATGTGACCTTGATAGAGCAGGCTCTTAGATCCCAAGCTCACGTGCATGAGAAACCTGGGTAGTGCAGGTTCCCCTGCATGCAACTTCCCAAAGAACTGTATTTCTTCCATGCTGGAGGGTAACTCTGCAGTAAAACTACTAATTGATGCAGTCATCAGTTATTAATAGAGTCACTTGAAAGAGTGGTGTAGTTGCTGTGCAGGACTTCCTAGGCACAGTAAGTCACGATATGAGTATGTCCCTTTTTGATTTTGTCAAAGCTTGCTGTACAACACACCATGAAATGTATTAAAATAAATAATCTGAATAACTGAACGGTGTATTTAAAATTAAATACATTAGAAAGTAAATGAGGCATATTTCATGGGTCTGGATGTTTCTGTTCCCTCTAGCTAAACTCCATATCATTAAATGGAGAATTTCACTAGGCTTATTAGTTTGCTGTCTATAAAACTTTCAGCAAATTTATATATGCCCCGCTCAGCTGCTTTCAAATAAAGGCACTAGAAGCTGTTTGACTGAAGGGTTTTTTTCTCTTTGAAATCCACAGAAAAATTTCTGTTAATTTCATCAAGTGAAGGAGGCAATCTTTGTAACAAACTTTCCTTTTGAAACAGATTGCTTGGAGTCCTTCACTGTAAGAAAAACATTGCTCTTTAGATCCCACCATGGGACTTTCCTAATTTTATGAGATTAGGAATAGCCTGTCAAAATTCTGAAACACAGGGGGATCCTAATCATGAGCAGCTTGTTCCAGCTGGAATCATATTTCCTATGCTGCAGGACAGCAGTGGGCAAAGTGCTTCATTTGCACCTCACAGAAATGTGCTTTTCCTCCCCAATTTCTCAGCAGAATGCAACAAGACACTTCCTCTGGCCCTTAGCAACAGCCCTTAGCAAGGGCTGACAGAGAAGTACAAGCAGCAAAGCCAGGACTAGCAAAGAGCTATTGATTCGTGAATGAAAGAGAACATTTTCTGAAATAAAAAAAATCATCTAGTCACAATAACTCTAGAACAAGTCTAACTTCAGTGACTAGAAGCAAAGAGAGCAGGCAACTTGAATTGACATTGATCTTGCTGGCATTCCAAGGGTAATATTTTCATTATGATAAAATGTTCTTTAACAATCTCTCTGGTGAATTGGGCACAAACATGCTTTTCTTCTACATCGGTCCTGCCTATCTTCCTGTTCCACCTATTTTTATACTACTAAAAAATATTTGTTTAGTCAATGCAAACTAAGTCCCCCCTTCCATGTGTTTAAGTTCCCTTGCCATTTATGCTATACTGTAGTACAAAGACAGATGACAATTTAGTTTCAAATGAATTTTTTTGTCTCCTTTTCAGTCTTGCCTCAGAAAAGGAATAATAAAACTTTCCCAAAAATGTTAGTAAGCATGTAGGATTTGGAGGAAAGTTCTACAGCACCCCTTCCCAACAAACACCCCAGCAGAGGAGCATACACACGTACATAAATAAAAACACATTTATGTAGGTGGACAGGCAAGTGTGTTTTGTCCAGAGAAATATTTTTGTGTGCGACAATATAAAATAATCAACGCAGAGTTGCATATTGTATATAACATATGTATATAAAATTTCTTTTTAAACTTTGATTCCCAAAAGACAACAGGTGAAAAGATGCAATTACAAACAATAACTATGGATCTTCATCTTGCATAAATTTCCATGGTTTTATTTGCCCATCTTAATCAGGCGATAATTTGTCTAATTAGCATTTTTCATGGGAGGGAAATAGTTTGTGTGCTTTTCAACACTGCTCCAAAAATATATAGCAGTATTATGTGACAAAATGCATTGGTAGCAGATATATGACTATTGCTTGTTATTATAAAGCATCAGCTGTGCATTCATGGGCTGCACAGAAGACAGTCTCTGACTGAAGTCCTGTAGAGTCTCTGTGAAGATTTATGTGATATTTTTTTTTCCTGCAGCTTATGATGTGGCAGAATGACCAATTTATGATGTGGGTGGAACTTTGCTCAGCACATGAAAATGCCTCCGCTCTCCAGATTATGTTCTCCTGTGGTAGGCAGTAATGCTTTCTGCCCTCCATATGGCCACCATGTGCCAGCAGACACCAAGTTGGTATGTGGGTTAAATGTAAAACAACCACAAGAGCTCCTGAGCCAATAATTACAAAGCTCCTTTTGATCTGGTTAGTGTATCATTATCTGTACTGTGCAATAATAAAACAGAGCTCGTGTTGTCCCTCTCTTCTCCTCCAGTAGCTGGGGAGCTCGTTGCAGAACTATCACACACAACTGATGTTCACAAAATGCTTTTAGGAATTGTCATAGCAGCAGCAAAGAGCACACCAAAATCGCAGTTCTAATTAGACATTAGCTTGAATAAAATGCTGGAGAGGACAAAAAAAAGAGACTTATTCTGTGCATTCATTAAAGACATGTATCTTGCATCCTTGACTGAGCTGCTCAGGCTCTGGGGTAGATCAGCTTTAACATCTCAGATGTTAAAGAAGTCCCTCTGTCCATTTAAAGCCTAAATTATCAAGTTTTAGCATTCTGTGCTTGTGTGTACATGGAACACATGGCTCTGTAAACACTGCTAGTTCCCACTTCTATCCAGGTGCAGTTCAAGGCTTGGATGTGAGTTATTTTATAATTTTGGCCTTGCCACAAGTATCTCAAAAACTAGTCCCCGTGGTTTTACCCAGCAGCTGAGATAAACTGGGATTCAGAAGCAAATGCTTCCTGGGTATGCTTAGCTATAGTCTTAGGATGGGTTGTTCTTAGTAAAGAGCTCATGACTATTGCTTTCTTTGGTGCACTAGATCCCAACATTTTTGCAAGGGTTTTTTATAGACTTGAGATTTTTCAGACGGTAGAATTTAGTGGGAGGGATTTGTTGAAGAGGGAGTGCTTAAACTGGTTTTTCTCTTGCACTTGGAAAGTATGGATTATTACTTCTCGTAGTCCATAATGGTATTTTATGTGTGATTTTGCCTGACCTGCTGTGTTAAATGAAAATAAATAGGACTTGTCACTCATTTGTCTTCCGAAAATGTCGTTCAGAACATTCTAGCTGTCTGGTGCAGGATGGGCTTCCTACTCATCTCCTTGCAACATCTATAAAGCAATAGATGAGCACAAATCTGTCTCTATCTGAAAATGTACAAACATTCCCATTAATCAGGAATAGAGAAGCTGGTGCACATATAAAATCCAGTTAGAAAGTAACTCACATGAACAGCAAATAGGATTTTCAGTTTTGTTGCCTATTTGTCATTTATAACAACTGACAGTGTTCCAATGAGCTTTAGCATTTTCCTCCCTGTAGTGTATGGAGTATATTATTATGTCATTAATTATAGTGTATTAATTATTCATTATGTTGAATAAATATTCATTATGTTGAATTAAATAATGAAGTGTGTCTGGGGTATACAAAGGAAAGCTATGTGTATATATAGATGTGTACAGGGCAGGGCTCTAAGAGATCTGCCCTTAATGCTCTGTAAAGGGCCATCATTTCTTCAATGCTTTTGGTGTTATTTTCTGATCAAGGACTTGCAAGGACTCCCTGTGATCAAGGGAGTGAGAGACCTCTCCGTGGCAGCTTCTCCAGCTGTGACTTCCACCTAGGCTGCACATTGTGGGCCCTGTAAAACCAACAACGTGACACTTCATTGACAACCATGTCACACATCAGGGGAGGCTGCAACTCCTCACCTTTTGTATGAACAATTCCAGCTCAGCTTTAATCTTTATTAAGACTGTCAGGCAACACTTGCAAAAAAACCCAAAAAAACCAAACAACCGAACAACCTTCTGCTTTACATTGGTAATTTTCTTTTAATTACAGCTGTATTTGTCGGTTTGCAACTAAGATGCTAGCCATGTCATTTCTATCCTTTTCTTTCAATTTTTTTTCCTAATCTGTTATATGTTAGTCATTGGTTTCCTGACCCAGACAGCTCCCACGGGTATCAAACACCCTCTAAGTACTAGATTTTTGGACTGGCTTTCTGATTTGGCTGACAGACATGCGAAATCACACACAGGGAAACTGCTCCAAACCAGGTTGGCAGAGACTGAAAGCTACTACTATCTGGAGTCTGTCCAGAGATGGATGGGAATTACAGTAATTTCGTAGTCTCAGTCAAGTTCCTGGCTGACCAGTATCTGCATCACAAAGCCACCACTATACCCTTCACTTGGCAGTAATTAGTACTTTGTTAACAATCTCCATAGGGAAATGGTTAGCAAAAAGCACAAGAAAGACCAGAGATCGAGTGCTGGGGCCAACAGCTGAATATCCAAAATAGCTATATGCAATATCAGGAATATGTTGAATAAAGAGGGAAATTCACCGCCTTCATATGTACAAACCCATGGCATCATAGGGGCCATGAAGTCCTGATGGAACAAATCAGGGAACTGGAATAGGGACACAGATACAGCTTTTTTTTTCAAGAAATCAGACAGGACAAGGCATTTAGACATGTATTCTTGCTTTCCATTTCAGTGAGAGCTAAGATGGCTTCTTGATGACTGCCTTTGAGTGAAAATTAGGAGAGAAAAGAAAAAGATGTATGTCTTGTTGGATGCGTTTTGGAGAAAACAAAATCATGGAGAAGAAGTAATATATGAGGGTCTTTTTGCTTGAGCAACTCATAAAGATGTTCAAGAGTCGACCTTGTCCCTACAAGGCACTTCAAATAGCATCATATCCTCTGAAAAGCAATAGAGGAGGACACAGACAGTTGTCAGGGTATTGGAAGATGCTGAGGACAGGTTTTCCCTCAGAAGGTGTGCTGTGAAGAGACATAATGTTTGGGGACACAGCTAAACTGAATTTGATTCAGCTAATAATGAAGGGTTGCTTTAGAGGGTGGAAGGCAGTCTGGGTGAAAGCAAGCAAGTATGAAATGACAGACCACTATTTTAGGAATAGCCTTACTATTAAGGATGAACTACATACGAGCAGATTTCTAAAAATTCATACGCTGGTGTGAAGGCCTCTTGAGAAGATAATTGAAAGGATAAAAGGGTGGGGGACCACTGGCAGATACTGAAAAAAACCCCCATAATAAAGGTTCTTCAATGAGCTGTTCAGATACAAAGGGAAAAGAAAGTACAACTGCAGGTTGATATGTTATTCTAAGGCATTCTTCAGGCACCTGGAAATCAAAGCCCCCTAGAAATCCTGGAAAACCAGGACACCTCTCCCTGTCTGACTATATATGTAAGGACAAAGCAAAACATTTGGGCATACAAAGAGTTACAAATAGTAGGAGGCATAAAAGGCAACCAGAAAATGTTACCAGAACATAAGATGGCAAAAGAAGTACAGCTATATAGCAGAGAGAGCAAATAACAGACTGCACAACAGAGGCCAAAGCATCCATTGTTTCAGTCTTCAGTAAAGAAGCTTGTTATGCACAATGCCTAATAAAATTGGTTTAAACAAAAGAATACAGGGTCAGGCCAGGGCAGAGAAGGAACAGTTAGAAATGCTTATCTAAAGCAATATTCAAGGCCTGACCACATTCACCAAGAAGAACTGAAGGAAAAAGTCACAGTAATGTCTGAGCCATTAGAGCTTGCCTGGGATTACGTTGGCCTGAGGAACAAGGGGGCAATTTAGGATAGAATAGAATAAATATAAATATAAATATAAATATAAATATAAATATAAATATAAATATAAATATAAATATAAATATAAATATAAATATAAATATAAATATAAATATAAATATAAATATAAATGTAAATATAAATGTAAATATAAATGTAAATATAAATATAAATATAGTACAATACCTGTCTGTTGAAAGGGGAAAAGGAATTATAGAGCAATCAGCCTACCTCTGACGCCCAGAAAGAGACTCCAACAACTCCATGTACAATATACTTATAAACACTTTGAGGAAAAGGTGCTAAAAATTAAAACCAAGTCACACCAAGTCAGATTGATTTCCTTCATTTCCCAGATAACTTACATTCATAGCATTCAATATGCTGTATCTTTATTTTAGCAAGTGTTCTGGCATGACCCTTTGTGACATCCAAATCTTAACTTGTTGAGTGCAAGTAAAATTGCTGTCTAATGGAGTGCACACAAAAAAATGCAGACACAGAGTTTTGTGACACGCATGGGTGACAGTTTAAATGCAATCTCACCAGAAGATCTTGTGTATCTGCTTTCTACTTATGGATGATATGGGTACTGGAACAGAGAATAGACCTACAAAATTTACAGGTGGACAGTGAAGAATAGGGATGGGAGAGCTTTCAGGTGCATGGGAGACCAGGATCTGAATTCAAAATAGTCTTTACTCCAAATTAAACAAACAGAGTTCAGTAAAAACATATCTAAAGCATTATCCTTGGGAAGTGGAAAACAATTGAATACTTAAACAATAGGAAATGAATGCAATATTTTCAGAGGTACTGAAGGAAAAAAAAGTCAAAATTATGATAGATTTCAAACTCAGTGAACTAATGACATGGTACTGTTACATGAATTAGGAGCTAGACTGTGTGTAAGAAATGGGGATTGGGAAGTTTCAGCAGAAGTCCCATTTACAACTGCAGGCATACTTAAAAACATAGGTGAATTGGAGAGAAGTAGACAGAATCAACAAAAGTGAACGTAACATATGAAGAATGGTGGGGGAGACTGAGATGCCTCCTCCTCTAGGGGAATGACAAGGGGCACAACATCAGACTTTCAGTAGATAAGCCTGTCACAGGGAGGGTGGTGGTCTATTGGAAGCTGGTAGGACAAAAAGAAGTGAGTTTTGTTGGCAACAAAGTAGATTTGGGTCTTGTAGTGAGGACAAAATCCTAGCTGTGAAGCCATTTGGGTAAACACACTAATAAAGGCTGAGGAGTTCTCCCTCCCAGGAAAAGGATTGTGTTTTGAATATGTGCAGCAGCAAGAAGCCTACAATAAAACAATCCAGTGTAAACCAAATTTTCTTTTGGAACCAGGCATCCCACCCTGACTTCCCCAACTAATGGAAGGATTCCTAGTAGCCTGTCTCGCATATTTACTCAGCACTATAATTATCATTACCTACAGACTCACTGAGTTCTGATTTGCCCTCCACTGAATGATTGGTATCCTAGTAACACTTTTTTCTCTTTTTTTTTATATCAGTTATTTTTATCTTTGCATGATTTGTCACAGCAAAGGCTGAGGACCTTTCATGCTGTGTAAAGTCTGTGTTTTACCAAGACAGATAATCTTTGTTAGGCTCTTCAGGAGATCTTGGATCATACGACTTGTTATTCCAGTTCAGAGCAGTCCCTTCACCCAACTTTCCTTCTCCACAGTGGCTGTTGCCTTCACAGGATGTTCTTAATGAACGTAGAAATCAGATTGCTTCAACTCAATTTTGCTTCCACTCCAAACCAATCTTGCACCCTCCCCAGGTACTCAATACAGCTAAGCCAGGCCAAACCATTTGAGTCTTAATTAGAAAATTATCATTAGTCAAAGAACATGGAGATTTCTTCTCCCCACTGCCTGCCACATCTATCATCTTCTAACAAAAGCCACCATTTCCAAGGTCCATCACTCCCTAAACCCACCTTTGTCTTGGGGAAAGAGGAGCACTAGTTCTGCAGTGTCTCAGATCCCCTCTGAATACCACTCTCTAGCAGATTTTATGATAAGAATTTGCTGCCTGGACCTTTGGCTTTGGAAGCTGTCTCTAGGACTGTCTCATGTCCGTTTATGATGAAGGCAAATGATTAAACCAACCACCATTATCGCTTCATTGTGCGGATTGCTATCTTTATTACTAGTCTGCACGAGAGTTGGGGTTGTTTGGAATCTCTCCCTGGCTGAAGGCATCTGCAGGAGTGCAGGAATTGCTGCAATGTGAAGTGATGGCCAAGATTTACCAGATAAATCAAGGTGCAAGATGAGTGGAACTTCTCAAGCTCTAAGCTTTGCTGTGTTTTCCAGCTTTTACCTTCCCTTTTGGGTGCTCATGGGTTTGTTCACCCCAAGACACCCTGCCACACCATACTCCCATTTTTACCTGATTCATAACATTTCTGCATGGCTGAGGAATCACTGACTACTGCATCATTAAAAGCACACGTTTCCTAGGTTATAGAGAGAGCTAATTTCTGCCTACAAAGTGCCTTAAATATACTTTTATTATACATGGTTTGAAAATACGTGTTGAGAACCAACACTACTAATATGTGGGTAAATTATAATGTATTGTATGAATGTCTAGTCACAAGCATGGTTGCCCAAAATATCAAGACAATTCCTCTTTTCCATGGATAAAGTCAAAACAGAGGGAT
Source organism: Edolisoma coerulescens (assembly GCA_013397115.1). Classification (NCBI taxonomy): domain Eukaryota; kingdom Metazoa; phylum Chordata; class Aves; order Passeriformes; family Campephagidae; genus Edolisoma; species Edolisoma coerulescens. The sequence goes on from VWZW01003153.1 coordinate 1,154,561, forward strand.
CAAAATTTGATGGAAAAAGACACTCACAAGTTTCAGACATGAATCCTGCCACATTTCAGAGATTTCACATTTGTTATTTGGCACTGTATCTTGAGTGAGACACTGAAAGTAGACTCTACAGACTTTTCCAGGAGTCATCTATGTTGTGCTGTCCCTGAAGTTTTCTATGATTTCATATAGCAGCATGTTAATAAAGATTGAGCAATGGCACTTCTGTCACCCCACTTTAAATGCATTTTTTTTAATACAGGACCATATAAGTCTGAGTGCAAGAAAGATATCAAGAAAAGACTTGAAATAAATGGAAGCTATCCAGATAGATGTCAAAGAAAAAGAAAATGGCAAGGAAAAATAATCTTATCCTGCCCACATCGGGTCTTGGAAACTAAATTTCTGTTTGCCACTTCAGCATAACTATGAGCATCTATATAATCATCTAGATTATCACTACTCATTTGTCTGCAACACAGTCAGGGTGAATGATGGCAGCATCAGAGGAAAAATGCCATTAAAGTCAGTAGTCTCATTGTGAAGTTATTTAGCTATTGCACAGAGAAGATAAGGTACTCCCTGCTCAAAAAGCTGCATTTCTACTTTGCAGACATTAACAAAACAATCCAAAAACACAAAAGGGATTGTATCCTCAAAACTTCAGAGCAGACCACCAAAACTAGGACAGTGCTGTGAACTGGGTTGCCTGTTCCATGTACTCCACAGCTGGGATTGTACACATGGTGCTTGCAAACATCAGTCTCAGAGCTGATGCATCCCAGCACAGCTGCCGTTGTGTTCCCATCCACAATGAGGTGAGGAGGGTAAAGAAATCAAAGCAAAACAGAAGCTATAAAATTTTCTTTATAGAGTCCCTGAGAACGCTATACCTCTACTGAGATGTAAAAAAAAAAAAGAAAACAAAAAAAGAGAAAGAAGCAAATAACCTTGTACTCAGTTTAGAAAATAAAAAACAAAGGGGACATTACTTGTGCTTCTAGAGGTGACACTCCAGGTTGTTATGCTTAGTTAATTTATTTTAAACTTTGCTGTATGTAAAGGCTCTTGCCTATTTCTCTTTTATTTGGCTGTGAGGGCTTTTTTCACCAGAAAATAGTCATGTGCTATAACAAACTGTAGAATATGAAAGCCAGATGCCTTACATATTCCTTTGACTGTTATCTGCCTCCCTCCACCTAAATGTTATAATTTTTCTTTACCCTATGACAAGAATCTTTCCTAATCTTTCTTTTGGCCCCTAAACAAAGACAAAATTTGACTTGAACAAAGGAGGATTTATCAATTGTTAGAACCATATAATCAATAATTTTCAAAGGGAAAATGTTGATATCTGGACACTTGCCAAGCACCACTCTCTGGGAAGGAGGAAATTTGTGGACAATCTTTGAGGGGTGGAGCACACATCTGTCTTTGCACTAAGGACAACTGGTGAATAAGGATTCAATCCAGTATTTTTATTTTGCCATTAGTAAAAAAAAAAAATAAAAATTGCTCAGGGTTAAATTCTGATTCTTGTCATGCCAGTGGTGAAACTTCTCTAAGCTCTATTTGGATCAGAGCTTCACCTGTGGCATATCACAAGAGTGAATTACCTCTCCATCTGTTGTTTCCTGCAAACTGCCCAGACAAAAGGATATTATTCATTTAATGTATATTCTTAACGTAGGGATGTCAGAGACTGCAACTTGTAGCCAGAGAATGAAAAGAGGAGGAAAACTTGACTACAAATTAGGTATAAGAAGAGTCAGTTTTGTGGCAGTGAAATAATCCTGCTGAATGTGGAGATATTGCTGATGCCTGTGCAGCTTTGTTTCAACAGGAGATGCAGCAGAAAAAGAGCAAAGGTGAGTTGCCCAAGTAATGTCCACTTCAAATTCTGCAGTGGGTCATGGTACCCTGGTCGCTATTATCTCTATACTCAGAAAGCAAATGCACTCAGCACAGTCTGATACAAGTTTTGCTTCAACTGAATGACACCAGAAGCCTCGTGTCTGCAAACCTGTGGTCAAGAGAGGAACCAACACTGTGAAAAATAGATCATTTTCCCAGTTCTTTATGAACTGTGCAGTGTAATCTGATCACAGAAGGATGAAAAAGTTTATATGATGTGCTATCATCAGAGGAAGACATAATTTGCATTATGTAACAGAGACGTTCCCTGACACTAAATAGCCACGTGTGGTTTTTTCCCTGGGCACCACGAAGGGAGAGACATGACTGTCTCAAAAGGAGGCTAAAAGGGATAATGGGGTCAGCCAAAATTCAATTCCTAGAAAAATACTGGAATTATTTACAAGCAGCTACAATAAAAAAGTGAGATAAATAATAGCTGCCAATGATTTGTTAAGGACAAATAGGACCAAAGCAAGTTAATTTTTGGTGGGGAGTAAGCCATGTTAATAGGGAGAAGGAATATCTCATGGCTTTAGTAAAAACTCCCTAAAAGGGCCAGTTAAGTAAATTAAAAAAAAAAAACCAAAACAAAGGAAAGAAAACAAACAAACAAACAAAACGTAACAGAAAAATAAAAACCACCAACTAAAAAAAGACAACAGAAAAAACCTTGCCAAAGAGTGGGGACACAATTGGCCAGAAAACTACTCAGGAAGTATTTACTAGTTCTTCAGAGACTCTTAAGGTACTTTTCATCATTTTTATTTGTGAGGTGGAAAACTGTGCGTGAATTAATATTATAGATGCACACCTGGAAGGCTGGAAGGAAGGAGAGGAACTGTAAAGGATCTCAACAAACTAAAGAAATTACCTAGAAATTAGATGGAATCAAATAACAAGAGTTTGCAACTGCAAAATGATTAAGGCAATAACGATTAACGGCACAAAGAAAGGACAAGGATTAACTGGGTAGGGAAGGATCTGAGGCTTGTTGTAGATCACAAGTTGAATAGGAGTCGACAAGGACCCATGGTTATGAAAAAGATAAATATTACAGTGGGATGGATAAAGAGAATTATTGTCTGTAGGACATATATTCCACTCCACTCAGCGTTAATAAAACCTCAGCTGGAGGTCTGTGTTCAATTTTAGGAAATGCATTTCAAGTAAGGTATAGAGCAATGGAGAAGAGTTGGGTTTGGAGATCTTAAAATTGGGGATGTTTCATCTAGAGAAAAAAAGCCTGAAGAACAAATTAACAGTTATGAAGTATTTTACAGAATACTACAAAAAGGAATGGGATGATCTGTTTCCCATGTCCATGTAGGACAGGACAAGCAATAATGGGCTTAAAATGAAGGAAGAATTGAGCTAAACATTAGAAAAAACTTTTTCTAACTCTAAGGGTAGCTATGTACTGAGCTGGAAGCTTTTAAGACTCATTTATGCAAGCCACTGAGGCACAAGGATAAGAACTAGATGATTTTCACAGGTCCCTACAAGCCTTGTTGTCTGTGATGCTGTGTTCATTTGGAAATGCCTGAGCTATTGAGGTAATAGATATTATCAATACCTTGTAAAAAAATTCAAATATTTCATATTCATATGAAAATGGTATGTTCCAACATCTGGTTTTGTAATAGCTGCCATAATAAATTTCACCTACTAGTGAAGTGATCACACACATTTCCCTTTGCCTTACAAAGTAGCATTTTTTCAATATTATTTTCCAAGCCTTCATTTACGGCTGTATCTTCTGAAAGAAGCTCACTTTCTAAAACCTGCAGATGCTTTCATTTTTCCAACAGTTTTGAAGAAACCCCATTGAAACCCATTTGGTTTTAGTATGACAGAAAAAGCTAGAAATCTTTGCCTGCTACTTTAAGAATGAAGTGGCTCATTATCTGAAGATAAATATACTTTACATAGTTAGTATAGAAGTACATATTTAAATACATATGTATTATATTTACAGCAATACTGTGTACTTACATATGCAATAATACTGCAGCAGGCAGTGAAGAGAAGGACCTTTATATTTTATATTATCTGTGCCATCCCTTGCTAAGGCAAGCCCATTCTTCACAAAGCATTTATAGCAGTTTTTAATGATTGCTACATATAATGAATGGTTGCATATGGCTGGAGGGTAACATTAGCTCGACACACAGGGTGATATGAGCAGCCCTTTCATGTTTTATGGGTTGCCTGTCATGCTGTTGCCCTTATATAGTTCTTTGAACACAGCATATAAAGTACATATGCCAAAAAGAAGCTATGTAGTCATTCCAAAAGAGCAAGGGGAAGGGCAGGAAGGAAATACCTGCCTGTTAGATATATCAGAGGAAAATCACTTCATTAATAGTGTATTCAAAGGCTAAAGGATGTTTGCAGCCAGCTATCTCTGAACTCTTGAAAAGCAACTCACACCAATGCCCCAGCATAAGTGGAAGTGAGGATCCTCTCTGCCAGCATTCCTGGTCTTTCCCGTTACCCACATCGGTTTCAAAGGGGTGCCAATCAGTGTCCAAAGCTAATCCTGATCTCTATCAGTGTGGAGAAATAATCTGGACCATTCTTCTCTTAAGTCTTGCAGATCTAGTGATTGTCTGTAAGTACTATGAGGTACTGATGATACTCTCACAGAAATGAGAGACTGTAGGATTGTATAAGCAGTCAACTTGGTTTATGTTTCACAATCTGCAGTGGAAGAAAAGGAGCACTAACAGCACAAGAGATGTTTTTCTTTATGTGCCTGTATACACAGGTACTGGGCCATCTTCTGACCATTGCAGCTACCTAACACAGTCACCATCACTGCCACGGGAGCTGAGTTCGAGGGAGCAAGGGGTGGTGAAAACCCTGTGTACACCTGCCAGACTTGCCTCCCCTGCCCAGGCTGGCTGAACGTCGTCCTGCATCCTTGCCTTTGTCACCAGCTTACCTGATGCACTTCCTGCAGGAGCTGCAGGTGCTTTCTGCTGTGACAGCAGGGTGGGATAACACAGATGTTGCCCAGCAGAAGTGTCAGCTCCTACCTCTCCCTTCACCACTGCCACTTTCTGTGGGTCCTATGCTGCACCCTCCCCATGGCACTACAGCCGCCCCTAAAACTGGACTGGGGAACTTAGCTGGGTTAAAAATAACCTTTTCTTTTGCTGAGTTATTTTTAACTCGGATCAGTTCCCCGATCCGGGTCACCATGTAGCCGCATGAATAGTTGTGCCAGGATGTGCCAGCATATTTGCAGAGTGGAAAAAAATTGATAGAGGATGGAAGGAGGGAGTTTGATTGTGGGGACAAACTACTAGAAGCCTTCTCAGAGCTTTTGAGCAGGCACATTGTGTGTCCTCACCCAGTGTCTCCAGTGAGAACAGGGCCTGAAAGGCTTTGTGCTGTGTGATGAAGACATCTGGACAGTATCCATGGCTCAGTGTTTTGTGTTGCTGTTGTGGTTTGGGAAAGCGGGATGGCAGGACCTCTAAGGCCATCAGGAATTTGGACAACGTACCTTTGTCACCAGCTTTATCAGCGGCTTTGCTCATGTGGTGCATATGGGCTTCATAAAGAGCTGGTCACGTGCCAGTTTACAGTCTGATTTTGTGAGCTCTACAGAGCATGTGTATAACTGATATCCTCTACAGTATCAAATATCAAATGTTAGAAGCTGCAACCCAAGTTTAAGTGTATAAGGTAACAGTTTAGATTAGATGAAAATGGAACTGCCCCACCAGTGGGTTAGGTATGTATGAGCTGAGCTCAGGAGAGCTTGTTCTTCAGTTTTCCAGGCGGAAACAAGGCTGCCATGGGTAGTTGTCTGTGTAGTCCAGAGCAGGGCATGTGAACTAGCCCACGTGGCAAGTGGAATATTTTGAGTCTGTGTCAGTAGTAAATATGAACCAGGAAGTAGCATGCAAAGTAAATGAGGGAGACAGAAAGAAAAATCAGCTGCGTGTGCACCTGTGGGAGTTGGTAGATGTAAGTCAGACCATCCAGGTGTGGTGCAGCAGCAGGGAAATTACTGCCCAGGAGGGGAGAGTTCAAGGCACAGCAGCAATATGAGTAACCCATTCCCAGACCAGCCTTCCAAAAACCCTCAGAAATCAGGGTGCTGCTGCGAGATAGCAGCCCCAGTTCTGACAGAAAAAATACCTCAAGTCTCCAAAGTACACTGGAATAAGCAGTTGCCAAGATAATCCGGTTTTTACATTTTGACTGGAATCATATTTCACACCTGCCCTACCGACAGCCTTTTGTTTCTGATCTCATAACTAAAATTCTTGCCGTAATTCTTGCTGAATAAACCATTTCCTTCTTCTGCCATTAAGGTTGTTTGGTGTTGCAAAGTGAGACAAAATAAAGATGCTGCTACAGAAGTACCAGGGTCATATAAAATGATATAGCATCACCCCAAGGGGACTGCTTCTCCAGGCATGTTCAGGGCCAGGCACTTCTTACCACATGCTGTGTTTTGGAAAGAAGTTCTTGCTGCCAAGTATGTCCTTTACCCCACCCCATTTCTTTCTACTGCAGAAAAATGAAATACCAAACATAACTGCAAGCAAATCCCCAAACTTCCAGGAAGAAAACTCTGAAATATGTGATCTCAACAGAAACTGGAAGTCGGAATGGTATTCCAATGAGGTTGTACTGGAAATTTGTCTTCTTGGAAGTGGTTCTGTGGCAGCATTGTAAAATAAACTTTAAGCTCCCCCCCTTTCTGAAAGGTGTCTAGCAAGGATGCAGTAAAGAGATGCATTTTTCATTGATTGCATATGTTGAAGTAAAATTTTAAAAGCTTAAATTGTGTTGCCAGGTGCTCATAAGGAAGAGCCATCTGAAGATTTAGATAGGATTTAGATGCAGTGGAGGTGTGCTTCAGACAGGTCTCAGAAGCCTGTGGTTAAGCATCTCTCAAAACGTCAATGCTCAAGGTTGCCAGAACGAACCCTTAGCAAGGTCACCCGTGTTCCTGACTTCTTTTGCTCCAGAAGCCACTCCAGCATATCAGGACACTGTGATCAGCACGATGGCAGTTCACACAGTGGGGACCATATTGCTAATCTCCACATTTTGCAGAATACATGTGTTCTGTGGAGTATTTTCTGCTCTGAATCAGGATGTTTGGGAGTTTAGATCAAATGTTCTTACTGAGAGAGTCAGCCAGCTAATCTCCATGCCAGGAAATGAAGCCATCTGATGTCCCGAGGTGAAGCTATAGGAGGCTGTATGAGTCCAGAACAACTCGAAATCTGTTTTCTAAATAAATCCTCATTGGTTTGGAGTGTCTATTTTCTACCACAATCAGTATTGCCTTCTTTTTATTTTCAGTCCTTGTCAAGGGGACAAATGCAGAATCTGCTACTTACAGGTATGGTTTTACAGATTTTACAGATTTGTAAACAGCCTTTCTAATGCTGTTTGCAAAAAATCTGAATACTGTCTGAAAGAGAGAGAGTAAAACTTTGTACTGGCAAGCTGTAATTTGCTATTCTGTCTCAGAATCTTGTGCACTGCAATACTGCAAATAAAGATCCTGGAGACTGAGAGAAGCATGTACTGCTTGTTTGGCTCTATTGGCAATGACATTAACCTCAAACAAATGAAAAGTTTCAGCTAGAGAAGACTTTTAAAATTTTGTGTCATTAGCACAGTAGGTCTCTGTCCTCCAATCTTTTGGAGAATGAGGGAAGGCCAAGAGTAAAAATCCTCTCTTTATCTTGATGATGTTCTGAAAAGAGTACCTCCATAAGATGAGCATAGGACCTGCTGGCACAGACAACTTGTGCTTCCCAGTCACTGTCCAAAGGATTTATATTCTCCCACTGACTACAGACCTTACTGTGAAGACACACAACACGATTAGATCAAATCTGATTGCTGCTGGTGCCAAAATGGGAAGGAGATCCTGTTCCCTCTTCTCAGTTCTGCTGCTGGCTCCAGTTTCCTTGTCCACTTACCTTTGTTCCAGGTCTGGCATCCAGCAGAACCAGCCATAGATCTTCTCAACTCAGGAGCCCAGGAGAAAATTAAAGCCATTAGAAAACTGTGCATAGCTGTCTGCCAGCTTTGTGAGCTGAACTGGTCCAGTGAGTTGCAGAGTAAGTCCTGTGACATGACATCAAGATGATATAGATATATAGGAGCAGTAAGGTCGCCTGCTTGCAGCTTTTCATAGGAAGCTTGAGTAATTTTCTAGGAATTTGGACAATTTAAAGTAGCAGGATGTAGTTCTTCTCTATCATGTGAAGCTGCCTGGAGTCCAATAGGGAATTTCTGTGCTCAGGAGCCAATTGCTCAGGGTAAAGATGCCAAGGAAAGATGCTGGATTCCCAGGCCATGGTTTGTATAAGGGCTCTGCATGCATGACTTGCACTGGCACAGAGACCAGAAGAGCTAAATTTGTTCAAAGCAGAGCACAAAGCAGGGACTTCTGGTGATACCAGAATACTGACTCAGCAATTAAGAAGTCCAGTTAAGGGCCAAGGAAACAGCAAATGTTTTGCTGACTGGGCAGTCCCCAGTACCCAACCTGCAGGATGAGGGGATGAGGCATCTCAGCAATGAGGGGCACTGACAGCAAGGTCAGGTCTTCTTTGCCTCACTCCATACACAGCTCATGGGATTGTGTTCAAAGACTACATGAGTGACAGCAGCACCATTTTGGGGTCTCAGCCACCTTTATCTGGAGAAACTGGGAGGATTTATAGACTCTATATGCTAAAAGGCCTGGAAAGGAAGACCTCTGTCTTTTTTGTCTTTGAAGTTTACACTCTCTCTTCCCTTTATCACTAGAAGTTTTACCAGAGGAGAGAATGAATTTCACCATCAAAACATTAGACAGCTGTGTAAAATAAGAAGTATTTTTCCAAAGAGGAAGCTCAAATGCTTCTGCCCAAGGCAATCCAGGATCAAAAGAAGGACACATTGATTTCTCAAATAAAAGCATTTTCAAATCAGAGTCCCTCACTCTTTGGAGTTTTTTAGAAAATGATTTGCAGATGGCACATCTCTCCCCGGTGTGACTTTTTCCAGACACAGGGAGCATTTAGCACATCCGCAGTTTGGAGGCAATGCAGCTTGAACGTTTATGTGCCGACTTAGTAAACGAACGTATTACTGAGTGCCTCCTAGGTAAATAACAGAAGTTTCCTTATGAAACGATCAAAGGAAACGCTAACAAAACCCTTCCACTGGCACAATACAAAGTACCCCTTTATCAGCTATCTGCAATTATTTGCTCAAGAAGGTCCCGCAGAGCCCAAGGAGGCACACGGTGCCAGCTGTGACGCATGGCCACACGTACCTGGAGCTGAGGGCAAGGAGAGGAGCCAGCCTTTGGACACAAACCTACATGAGTGATATTAGTCTTGTTCTGGTAATGCAGCTCAATGGAAAAGCCTGTTTCAAGTGCACTGGTCCATATAGATCAATAGCAAAATGTGCAGAATTGGGAAAATAGTCAAAGCAGCATGCCTGTAAAAAATACAGACAAAATCTTTACATCCAAACTACAGCTTCCAGATGTTTATCAGAACACCTAGAAATTATTACTATGATGAAAATCGTATTTCTTCACTTGGCTGCATGTGCTGTCTTTGTCAGCTGTGTTCTCACCAAGAATTATGTCCATAACTTCTGCTCAGTTTTACCAGTGAAAGATACACATATGGAAAGAAGAGATACATAAATCTTGAACTTAACCATGACCAAATCCTATCAAGGGTAAAGTTTGTTTTAATAAGAATTGTTAAATAATAATGTTTTCTCAAAGATGTATCTTTGCCTTGAAAAATGACTCAAGAAAGGGCACTCAAAAATTTGTGGTATTTGTGCATGCATATTAAATGGATCCAAATAACACACACACATACACACAGTGGCTGGAGGATTTCTGTAAATGACTGTGACATAAGGAGACATTTAACAGCAGCAAGTTGAAAATGGCATATCTTAAAAAGTGCCTCTTCACATTTTGGGCTGCTGGTTCAGTACTAATGCAACAGGAGGAGGGCTGCCTGCTGAACCAGCAGCAAGACCTTCTCTGTACGGAAACTTGGGGTTTTGCTTGGGGATCTTCCCTCTTCGTGTTAACTTTCTGCATGTTTCAGAAACAAGGTCACAGTCTCGAGGGCATCATGACATTTGTGTGTATGCGCTTCAGACTGCTCCAGCAAGAACATATGCCGGTGCTTTTGGGAAAGGATGTGTTCTTCATTTCAGTGTGAAAGCCCTTATCAATGTTCTAGCATGTGGGGAGGCTCAGGAGACTGTTTGGCAGGAGAATTATATAGAAAAAATTATACCACCGCCTCTAGAGAAGGGAAATCTATGACAGGTGGGTTAGGTACAAATGTCTGAACAGTGCATCACTAAATGATTAAGAAAACCCTAGCAGTGCTGTCTCAGTAGACAAAATTAGTAGGAACCCAATTAAAAGCCCAGTATTGTTAGCACTAAAGTGCCAACTGAATTTGTGAATTTTGAATCAGGATGACTTTTAGAATGAAAGAGGGGTTGTAGCTGGATGAGCCAGAAAAAAAATGTGTTGGCAGAAAATTCGTTTCACCATCAGTAATGAATTTGTTGACGGATATTATGTAGAACTGGACACAGACACTGCCTGTACATGAACAAATTAACCAAAAATTACAACATACATCCTTTCAGAAGATTATATGACAAAAATAAACGTCTCAGTAAGAATGTGTCTGAGCGCCACAATTTATCACGTTTCAAAGGAGTCTTATACTAAGAAAATTTACAGCTGAAAATTTCATGGTTGTGCTCTCACAGGCTTAGTCTTAACCAAGAGTAACATAAGCTCTGTTATATCTGAAAAAACAGCTTTAAGTAGCAAAGCAAAATAATTAAAAGGCTAGTTTCTCCACCATGTAAGGCAGTTGAAAAGATTTATAGACCAATCCTGCAGGCTGGTTTCTTTTTAATTTAAACTACAGCTACCAATGAAGGGGAAGCATTTCAACAAAAGAGAAAGTAATTTAAGATTATATTTGAAAAAACAATTCAGAGTTTACAGAAAGAAGTAACTTTGAAAAATGACCTGGGGGTTGTAACTGTACACGATTGTTCTTATAGGAGCTTACGGTTGGAAAGTGCCCGGCCTAACCTGTTCCTCCTGAATGCAAATTCTTCACTGACGCAGTGGAACGGCGTTGTACAATGTCCGTGCTGCGAGGGGATGGGCAGCAGCAACCTCAGAGCTGGCCTTGCACGCTGAAGGAATGGGAGTCTGGCAACTGTGTAAGCAAAGTTAAAACTCCTGACTGGTCAAATGCCCCTTTTGTGTCCAAAGCAGTGAGTAAAGTGCAGAGATCAGGAAAGACAGAAATTGTAGTTTCGGCACTGAAGTAACTCTATGTCTGGGGAAATAGGCTGGTCTCCTTTTACTCTTGTCTAATTCTGCTGGGTTTGCTACTTCTGTGGGCACAGTGCAGTGAAAAGACAGGAAAGAGGAAGACAATATATCACTTTACCTTTTTTGCTTCTGTTGTTCGTTTCATCTTTTCTCGTTTAACACACGAAGTGCATAAAACTGGTCCTTCTTGCTCCGCTTTGAACCATCCTCTATTACATCTGACAGGCACCTGGTTTGAGAAGAGTTTGCTCTTCCAATCATACTCTTGAGATGGGTATGAGCTCTCATTGTCTTACACTCCCAGTGTTTGCTTTGGAGAGTCAGTTCTGGAATGAAGTACGTCTTTGGACCTGCTTTCCTGATCTCTCTGTGAGTCAGTGGTCACTCCCCCATAAAGGTATGTTTGTTTATCGTTGCAAATGTAAACACCACAATTCAGGGACACCTTGTTATAAAGCCTATAGCCTCTGGGGACGTTTAGTTTACCATAATAAGCAAGATCTTTGCCTGACAGTGCTGAAGTTAATTTTAGCCACTTGCTGTTTCCATAAAGCTACAGTTTAGGTTCTAAATCATGGGCTTTGTGCCAGCAGTCTCAATAAAAATCACAAAGTGTTTTATTTCTAGAGTTGAAGTAGAACTTACCACAATCAAGCTCCATATTGCAACTTTGTAATCTATTATCATCTTTCTTACTCAGAGTGAAGTTAGACATTCCCAGCCTGTATTTATGATCAAGGATGCTTCAGAATAATGTATATAAATTGAGTTTTATTGATCATTGAACATCTGCTGGCACTTAAGTATGTGAAAACCTAAGCATGAACAAAAGCTTTGCAAGTTTGCATTTTTTGATGCTTATAAAATTGTAATTTATAATCAAGTACACTATGTTATGTTTTCTTTATCACCTTCATAAAGATAAAGTAATGTAAGCAGGGGCTTAGATTACAAGACCATTACAAGATTGCAAAGACTCAGGGTTTTATAATTTATGGAAGAAAAATTCCATTATTTTTCCCTTAAATCTGACACAATTTAATAGCATTTTGCCTGCTGTGGTAGAGGATATGTGCCAAACTATTATTATTGCAAACAAAATTGGAAGTGCTATGAAATAATATTTTCTTATGCTGTATCCATTGCCAAAGGTGGTGAGCAAATGGCTTGGTCCAGCTTCCTGATCATGCAGATTTCACCCATCCTTTCCAACGCTGACTAATATAGAACACGTGCCAGTGCTGATGCAGACCCTTCTCAAAGTATGTGCACTTCACACACAACTCCCGTGGATGCTCAGATCCTTCTGTGTAAGTACAGAGCAAGGAGTCAGGAGGGGGGGAAGTGTAGTGCTGGAGAGAAATAAAACAACAGGCATGCAACCCTTACAGGTGTGGGTTCAAGAAAAGCCTCTGCACATCAGGTGTGTGTTGGGGAAATTACCTTCTTGTAAGGAAATGTGGGTCATAGGAACTGGAAGCAACTCAGAAGAAAGAGCCTTTGTCTCATTTCCCAGAATTACCAAGCCTCCTTCATGCGGCCCAACCTTTTCTCTTTATTTCCAAAGTCAAACGGGAGCTTAACCAAACATGCTAGCAGCGTGTCCAGAAGTAAAGTTGGCCCCTATTGAGTTTACAGACCTGCTCCTCTGCTGGCATAGGTCTGACCAGCTCCAGGTTTGAGCAAGAGGACCTCTGAACTTCGTGTTGAACACAGGTTTTGCTAGGTAAGGATTACCTAGAAATTCAGAGCATGCTGGAGGGTGTGACTGCAAAGGCTCTGAGAATATCACAGTTTCATCAGGGTTTTGATGTACCTGAGATGAAGAAAGAACAGCTTTATGTTCAAGACAGATTTTGTAAGAAATGGTGGCCTATAATGAGTATCACACTTAGCTAGCTAAACCAGACTTTAAAACACTTGGGTAAGATGATCTTTCATGGATAACAATTAAAAATCATCCATCCTTAAATCTTAGAATGTAAAATAACTGTGGAAACCTACTACATGCTGTTGCCCATCATTCTAACGAGAAAATCACCCTTTAATTGCCATCATGACAATGCTAAGAAATTCCCAGGACGGAGCCTCTCTCTTTCCTGCCCCCACGTGTGTCCAGTGCCTAATCACTACTGCTCAGGAAGGAAACGCTGCAGATCTAAATACTACAGACCAAGGAGGTTAAACACAGCATCTTGACTCCTGCCCAGCCAACTCCCACACCGAGGTTAGGGCCTGTGTCACTGAGAGGTCTCACTAGAGGGCAGCCAATAAAACCTCTAGCAATAAAATTGCGGGATCTAAATGCTACTTCCTTTTTTTTTTTCTTAGACCCTGGAGTGTGATGGGAAATAAAATTTGGCCCCTTGAAATTGCTGCCAGCAACTGTTTGTGCTGTGTTTGGCTTTTTCCCACGTAGAGCTGTAGAGGAGGATCTGCTCACTGCTTTATCTCCATGGGATTCCTCAGGCCTGATGGAGGTGGAACATCTTTGCGAAGCTTTGAAAAGTCATGAAGGTGAGACAGCACTTGATGCAGAGCAGGGTGATTGTGACTATCCCTGCCCTCATTTCTTTCCCTTGACTCCTTAAAGGAAACACCACAACTTACAATAAAATACACACATAGTGTGATATGTAGTGCACTCTGTGTTGCTTTCCATAAAATTGCTACTGAAGTAGTTATTGAGCTTCAAATGTACCACAGCCTTTTTTATTTCTGTAGTCCTTGTAATAAACTGCAATCCTCAGTGCCTCAAGGTCCTCTCTCACCTCTGTTTTCATAAATGCCTCCCAGTACCTGTCCTGTCCTGTAACACCAAAAAAAAAAAAAAAAAAAGTATGCTATATACTTTCCAGAGAAACACAAGAACAAGATCTCAAGAGCTTCCAAGATAAATACATTCCCTGAATTCCATACATTCATCATGTAGTTTGCATTAGGCCAAAAATTTTTTTACAAGATTTTGTGTGGTTCTGAACTGAGATACATTTTCTCTCCCTATAGAAACATCTTTATTTACTTCATTATATATTGCACTGCTATACAAAAAAAAAAAAAAAANGCATGTTTTCTCTAGTTTTCATGTACCAGGAACAATGACTATCAGAAATAGTCCTTTAAAGAATAAACTGTTTCAGAACTAAATACTACTTGATGTTTATAAAATGCATTCATCTGGCTGTGACTGCTAAGAACTCTGTTCGATGCAGGAGTCCATATTTTAAATAATTCTGACTTCCCTGAAGGTGACCAAATGTATATCAGGATCTACAGTAATTTCCTAAATCTTATCCTGTTTTATGCTACGTACTCAAACCCCAAATTTTCTTCAAATGAACAGATGGACAAAAAAATGCTAAGCTGCACTTTGATAAGTAAAGTTTCATCAGAAAAATCTCGTCAATGAAATTGAATTTACTGTGAAAGTTTCCATTTCCCATAAACACAGTAAACAGTATTTGTTTTTCAGTATCAATTAATAAAGCTGAGTGCGCAATTATACATGAATCTGCTTTTCGTGGTGCATAACAGCTGCACTTAGTTTGAAATTTCACCAGATATATTAATTACCCAAACATAGTTAACATTTTTTTGTTCATGAGGGTAGCAACTTGAGTCTTTGTTTCTTAATCAATTAAGAATGCTCAGTTTTCTGTTGTCCATGTGTGTGTTGCACACACAATTCAATCAAAATTGATTTTGCCCATGATTACAAGGGTCTTGTAACATTGGCTCTGCTCCGTGTTTGGCTGATCCTATCTCATCCATCAGGAGAATAGCCTGAAGATACTATCAATCCAGTAGTTTATGAAGTAGAAACAAATAACACACAATCAGAGATTTCATAAAATATTAGATTGTCTCCCTCTTTCTCTGCACCCCACAGACTTTTCTCAAACCATCCCTCCTAGACCAGAAAATGGTAAGATATATTGGCTAGGAGGGGAGTTTAATTCAATTCTTACTCATTGCATTCACACAAAATAATTGAATGCACATGCAGAGTCTGGTTTTAAGGGATCCAGTCAGGCCTTTATCTGATTCACCTAGAGGTCTCCTTGATAGTGAATTGGCAATGAATTTCAAAAGCCTCCTTGCTACCTCACACCAAGCAGTTTTCCACCCAGAGGAAGGACTGAGAGAGGTAGAGTTAAGATTGTTCATGGAATACATAGTGTGATACTTACGGCACTTTTAAAAGATCTTGAAAAGCTGAGGTCAATAGCATGTGGATTTTTTTATAGGTGTTTGCAAATACTAAGGCTTTTATCAGCTGCATTATCACATGGTGTATGGGAGACTCTACCATATGTTTGGTAGAAAGCAGAATGTAAGGAACTGCTGCTTTGCATTTGGTTGCTTTTGTTCTTTAAAAGACAAGGGTAATGCAGAGCCTACCAAAGTGTCTCCAGCTGTGCCTGTGGCAGTAGCCCGGCGGGGCACTGCTGAGGAGTTTAAAACCCCAGCCAGAGTCTGCCTGGCTCCATCCCTCAGCTGCTTGGCCATGCAGAGCTTACAGCTTGCTTTCAGGATTAGCTGTACCTACAAATTTGGGGATTTTTTTACAAGTTGTTATTGCCATAGTAATACTGCACTCTGAGACTGTAGCAATAACAGTTGCAATTCATCACATCCCGTTCCTCCTTCTCCCCTTTTCTTGACCTCGCCTCGCTAAGGCATGAGAATCCTAAGGGGAATGGCAGTCCAGGCCAAGGGAATCCTCCCCAAAGTCCAAGGGCTGGAGTTGAAAATCAAACACAGTAGCCTTGACTACACAGCTCCACATCTGGAAACGCTGGTATGTGATCTCAGAAGAGGGGCCTTGCTGGCTTGCCTGGAGCTCCAGGTGACGCCGCCTCCCAGCTCCCCAGCAGAAGGTGGAATGGCTCTCCGCTAAGCGTGTGTCATTAACTCGGAACACACGCCTCCCTTGATTTAAACCAGATGGATGCATTTCATATTCTTATTAGTTTTCATACAGCTGAGACCACCGTAAGTGCTTGCTCTGCATCTTTGCGTGTTTTAGTTTCCTGAAGCAATTTTCTCTTATGTTTCGGTTAAGTACAGGCTCCACCAAAGGCATTATTAATTACAGACGTGGGTTGCCTTGTGCGGTATGATGTGTTCCCTCCGCACATTCACTTAAATGTCTGTTGTGAAACAGTCACACAGATACTGGCATTTCATCTATAAACTGCCTGAAATAGAAGCCTTTATAATTAAACATTGATTAAAGCTTAAATTCTGTGATGAAAATGCTCAGTTTTAGGAACAATGTTTTCCATACCCAGAAGGTGCTTCATAACATACTAAAGACCTGTTCATTTCATTGGGAATACTCACATGCCTTTAGTTAGGCTTGCACGAAAGTCAAGGCTATGTCATGGTAAGCAAATATCTTCTCAAAGAGCTGTGGTAGGTGGTAAAATCCCAGTGATTAGGGTCCATCTTCATGTTTATGGAATAGCCTGCTGAGTCCAACTAACAACAGTGACAACTGGATTGACACTACCAACTCACTGGTGCAGAAACCTTTGAATGCCTAAAAAATGCTTATTTTAAGTAAGTTCGCCTTCCTGTTGGCTTTAAACAAATAATACACAGATGAAAGGGTGTGCAATTTGTTACTCATTCGTTTATTGCAATTTTTCAAGCCATTGTTTTCAATAGTGGTCTGTATTACTTTTCAAGTATCTGTGCTAATCTGAATTGGGAAAGTGATGGAAGAGTGAGAATGCAGAGTACACTCATAATAAGAGTAGTATTTAAACTCAAAGGCATGACGTTACTTTCAGGGGTGCCTAAAACTTTTCCTTTTTGCCAGTCTGCCACAATTACTCGCTTATAATTAAGACAGACCGTGCGTCAGTGGTTAATAATATTATTAACCAGTAATTCCTGAACAGACAGTGAAGAAAGATGTAAACTGGTGAAGAATTAAGTTGAGGGAGGACTAAAGGCAGTGCAGCTCAGACTCCTGGTCACTTCTCACCATGCTAATTCAGGTACATTGCACAGTGACTGCTCTGATCAGATTGATTTTTCCTCTGGCGGAATTAATGAGACGAAGTGCAAAGAAGTAAAGAATTTGGCCCAAGAGACTTTTAAAAGCCTGCCAGTCCAAAGCAATATGGGAATCATCCCATACTGTGACTACATCCTCACAGACCACTTAACTCTGCTCCGACACAAACAGAGCTGTTGTCACAAATGCTGTCTGTAACAAAATAGTTGTTTATCATTGATACACATTTTAAAGCAATCCCAGATTACTGTTCACTTACTAGCACTAGATTATTGTCACCAGGTTACAGTGCTGTGAGTGTCTCTGATGCAGCGCAGCAAGCAAAATCTATGGAGCTGCCTCCCTCAAGTGCCTGAAAAAAGTACAAAGTGTGAAGGTTTCTGAGATGTCCAGTGGAGACAGGAGGTGAAACAGCACATTTAAGCTAGGGTCCTGCCCTCGCTCATCTTGATGGACAACTAAACCCATCAATTAAACAGTGACTAGCCTTTTAATATCAGTGCCCACACTAAGTGAGGAAAGTCCCCCACATGCCCATCCTGAACAGCTCTGTCCAAAAGCAAGAGTGAGTGTGGATAGAGTTGAACATCAAAGTGGTTACTGGCTTCTGCCAAGGTGGATTTTAGACTTAAGAGAGTGATCTAGACACTGCCTTAATGACGCTCCTCTCCACCGGTACAGTAATTAGCATTACAAACCTGGTCTGATCACACTTTGCTCTTTCCCCTACTTTCTCTTCCTGCTTGAATCTCCTCCAGCCCTGGCCAAGGAGGGAAGAGTCTGGTTTGCTGCCTTTTGAGGGTTTCACAAGGCTCAAGCAAGATTATCCTTTCCATGGCAGAGATCTGCCATCATGCACAGCACTCTTACACCAAGAAGAAAAGCAAGCCAGAATCTCCATGAATGCCAGGCACTACTAAAGCTGACCAGGTACCTGAAGTACCCAGCTCTGCCAAACATAGAAATTGTGCCTAAAAGGCAATAGGAAACCCCACGGCAATAAAACACCAGCAATGAGCAAGCACTGCCCGCTGCCTGCTGCCCCAACTCACGGCTGTGCCAGCTGCTTCCCTCACCCCATCTCTCACAGCACCTTCCTCCAAGAGACCCTCTCAGCCTTGGCAACCCCATACCAGTCATGGCCATGCTGAAGGAGAGTGTTTTCCAGGAGCTGGGTTATGCCTCTTCCCCCAGGGTGCTACAGGGTTCCCTTGAATGCCACAGGGAACAGCGTGGTGAGAAGGGAAGTGTCAATGGCTATGAAAATAGAACATGGATGTCACGCTCGGGTTCCTCTGTTTCAAAGACAGGCAAGCCATCTGCAGGTGTGTCCCCGCTAGAGAACACATACTCACCTCATTTCCTGCTCCTGTGCCCCAGCTGAAGAGCAGGAGAAGACACCTCTAATGAAAACTTGTGGCCAAAATCCTCCAGACTCCTTTGGAAGTCCCATCATTTTAGGCAAGTCTGCTATGCTCATCACAAGGTCAAGGTGCTGGCCTAGAGGACAGTGACCGCAGTGAGGTGACACACATTTGCACAGCAGCAGGCAAATCTCAGGGGTGACTCTGGACTGCAGGGACAGAATGGAGATGGAGAACACTGTTTGGTGTCTTTCCGCCCCACATAGCAGGTGTTGCAGCAGATCTAGGCAGGGTTTTCCCACTGGCAGCCTTTTACAGTGCAGTTTTTCTACTCAGGCACATGGCTTACCTACTCTTCTGCTGCCAGGTAAACACCTGGTTTTGTGAGGGCAAACTCCAGGAAAGTCAGGAGAATTGCCTCCTACAATACAAGAGGGTAAAACAACACAACCAGTGTTTGGCTTTTTTAGCTGGTAGAACTTTGGTCACTGTAAGGTACATTAAGTCAGAACCACAAAAATAGATGCACCTGGGTACTGGGTATTAACTTGCACCTCTCATTTA
The DNA here is from genome assembly GCA_013397115.1 of Edolisoma coerulescens. NCBI lineage: Eukaryota > Metazoa > Chordata > Aves > Passeriformes > Campephagidae > Edolisoma > Edolisoma coerulescens. The sequence goes on from VWZW01003153.1 coordinate 1,173,801, forward strand.
TTATCAGGAAAAAATAGCTTGTGGGTTTGGCAAGAAACCAGTGCCCTTTGGGCAGTTCTCACCTCCCTCAGAAAAGTAGACAAACCAGCTTTGAGTGAAGCTAGGTATGCAACATAGCCCACAGCCACTGAAGCTAGAAATAAGAGGTTTCAATGTTTTTGGTGCCTCTGCCATACAGGAAGCAAAGCTTTGCATAACTACTCTTAACCCAAGTGTTTCAGGGTTATTTTTGTTTCCAGAGTCAGTCCCTGAGATAAGAAGCCGACGTGCTCTGAAGCATGTAAGTGTATTTTAATGGTTGATTAAAACCTACCAGCACTCTAGTGACACCAGCAACTAAATAATGCAACAATTCACAAAACATTAAAATGGCCCTAATTGTCAGGATGGGGGCGGGGGAGTGGGGAAGAGTACACTGATAGTTTTTAATGTGTTCAAGGCAGATACCTGGAAGTAAGGTAGCAGAAGTCACAAGTTAGGTGGTTGCTAATATAGAAAGCATAGAAGCATATTTTTAAGAATTGTTTCATTTTTCAAGGAGGATTGTAATAAAGGAACAGAAAATGGAACAAATACATATTTTTTGCAAGTCATTTGTCCTAGGGTTTCCCCACCTGGTGTACAGCAATAAAGCTGTCAGAATTTAACATATTTCTTTTTGGAGCAGACAGGCTTTTCAGGGAGGTGCTTTATATGTTCTAGTTTCACTTACAAAACAATTTAAAGAAATTCACCAGCTGGCAGACCAAAACCTTTCAGTACTGGATGCAGGAGGCTTCAGTGTTGCATTAGTATCATTGCTACTGTTTAGAGAGTCAGAGGTTTGCCACTTCTGTTTTGCTCTTGCCCTTTTAGAGTTTAACAATACTTTAGATTCTGCCTGGACTTTATTTGTTGTTTTCTAAGTGCTTTAGAAACGTGAGTGGTGGGTCCAGTGAGGAGCCTGCAGCAGCACTGGGCTGCTTCCCTTGTTTTGTGCACACCACTTGCAGGCTCTCTGAGCCTCCCTGGAATGACATTGCTGTGAACACTACTCTGTTCTGCTCTGAACCATAAACAACACTTTGAAATGAACCTAAAATCTGCCTCTCTCCTCTGTTTGTAGACTGCTTTAGCCATGCTGTTTCCTTCCAACTTTGTTTCTTTATTTTAGTCATCTGTTATTTGAAGAAACAACTTCTGAATGTAACCATGTTTTACTATCCAGTCTCTCATGTTCAGTAGTGTTTTCCATGTACTTCTTGCAAAAGTAAATGGTTGTAGGATCCTAGTAGGATCCATAGCAGCCATAAAACCCAAGGGGTAATTTTTTCCACGAAGCCACACTGATGCTAAGAAAATGTAAGGACACGAGAGATTTCCAATATGATCTCTTTGACAGACTAAGATGTGATGTGTCCAAAGTCTAAAAAGTATTTTTTGGACACAGGGGTTTCCTGCTAGGGATAGCAGCATCCCTGTTTCCCCTCCATGTACACATGACTGTGCTGGCATATCCAGCATTCTGCAGAGACTGGACCTGCAGTTAAGGGATTTATTCCGGGCTGGAAGAGAATAACAAAGCTTCCAAGGACACAGCCTACCTGAGGATCTTCTGAGTCTGATGGTACCAAGTGACAAGAGTCATTGTATCCAAATTCAATACCCAGCATTGCCACTGGACTCAGAATTTCTGCAAACAGGTGAAAGATCGCCCATGCATGGGAGTAACACCATCTGAATGTGTCTCAGAAAGGTGGAATAGGGTGGGAAACTATAAAATGTTTGACTATCAGAATGTCAGGGCTCAGTAAGATACTGACTACCATTTCTGCATCTGAAAGAAATACAAATGAGTTCCTACTATTGCTGAGCTGTCACTGCTCTTCCTTCCCAGGCAAATACCTGGCTTTGCAGAAATGGTAGTTCTACTAAACACAAAGGAAAAATTAGGGAACTGGGAAAAAAGAGTGATATGACAAGACAAGAAAAAATATAAAGCAAAATGTAGCAACTTTAGCAAAATCATTACAGTACCTTAGTAGCTAAGTGCGAAAGAATAGGATGAACCACAATGGATTGAGGGGGGTTTTTTTATTTCCTCACACCTACATATGTATTTATGAGTGTATAATCTGAGTACAAAAGAAGCAGAAAAAATTCCCCTTCTGAGCTGGCACCATTTTATATCCATTTTGCCAGGGTCTGGATGACTTCACAGTTTTAGGAGCAAAAAATAGCTAGAGCAGATTCTGAATGCAATGCAGTGCTAGGTAGAATGTATAAAGGTAGTTAGTGACACGTATAGATCATGTGGGGTAAGAGTCCAGAGAGAAAAAGACCAAAGAAAAATAGGATACCAAAACAAGTAGAAACTGGTAAAAAGTGGAAATAAATGAGGCCCAAGGAGTAATTTCCAGTAAAAAATTCAAGAAAACTGTGATCTTGTTGTCAACAATTTACAAACAAAGAAGGTGAAAGACCTTGGATAAATTATTCATTACCCACCAAGCTTTAATTAGAACACACCCACACATGTGTGCAAGGGTTGAGAGAAGCTTTTTTAGCTAATATAAGCAGTTTTGATCTGCATCCTAAAATGCTGTAGTGGATTGCCTCAAGACTTGTCTCAAACTGGACCTTTCTTAGGACTTTTATCTCAGCAAAGAGTTTGAGGGTATCCCCATGTGTCAAAAAATGTGCAAATGAGAAGTGTTTCCCTAACAAAGGAATATCGTAGATATCCCATAGATTGCATTGCTAATTGCAGCTATGTATTTCTTGGTGACCAATTACGACATTAAAATAATTGTCTCAATCTACACCTTAAAAAATAATTTAAAATCACACTTAAAGACTGCAGTTCTTCAGAGCCTGCCAGAAGAATTGGAATGCCTTGGGGTGCATTCCGATAGCACTGATTCAGTATCAGCGCATAAAATCCACGGACTCTGTAAGACAAATTTATCATTCAAATTCAGCATTTTGAAGATCATATTCAAAAAACCACAGCTGGACTAATTGATAGTCCTATCTGGCAGCAGAGTTACAACAGCGTTAAAACAGACACTGAGTCAAACAATTTCCATGAGATTTGTTCCTCTATTCTGTTGATGCCTGGTCTTTCTTTTTTTTTGCAGAGTGAGGATGTCTTTGAGACCATGAATCTGATACTTCTCACTATGATACCTGCATATGGACAACCACAGACACAAATATTCCAAAAAGAGGTGTTAAGCAGTTGGATTTACTTGATCAGCATAGGCAAGCAGGGTAGTTGCAATCAGACTCTTATTCGGTCTCAAAAACATGGCCTAAATTCTTGTAGAAAAAACCACCAACAAAAAATTGATTCTAGATGAAAAATGAGATTAGGAGACTTAAACATCTGTTATGCTCCTGTCACGATCAGGAGTATGGATATGCTGGACACTCATGAATAATCATAGCTTAACCAAAACATGTCACAGCCCAGTTTCTGTCAGGGTGGGAGGTGTGGTGGCTCTGACCCAGGGTGGAGCAGGACAGAGACGTGCCCGCTCGAGACCCAGGCTTGAACCTCCCCCATTCACACGGAGGTATTTGCGGGTGGAGCTGTAGAGCCAAGGGTGGCTGGGCCTGATTGTGGCAATGTTATTCTTGTGCTTTAACTGTTTAGTAAGCTCAAAAGACCACTCGAGCTTGACCAGTTTCATACTCAGTTCAAGTCATAAGGCTGGAGGTGAAAGGAAAGGATTTATGGCATTAGTAAAGGAAATATCAATGACAAGGTTACTGCAGGAGTGCCATGACACTTTGAGAAGCTTTGGAAAGGGACTTTCATCCTGTGACTCATGCTTTCAGGATTTAAATAATTTAAAAATAAAATCAAAATATTGTTTTACCAAAGATTACCAAGGACAAAGATTTCAGGCATGAGAATCTCTGCACCGACAGAGCTGATTCTTGTGAGGGGAGGCTGTGCCATGGTACCAGGAGAGTTAGAGAAATAGAAATTCTCCACGTAAGCAGGGGAGAGCAGTTCCATTTTCCCTCAGATCCAATTGTGTGCATTCAGACCTTGCATTAAGAATAATATATGTACTTGCTTTTCTTCAAGAATGAGAATGATCCTCAGAATCTGTAGCCTAAGGCTCTGCCTCCATTGTTATGCAACTGAGCTACCCCCGCCTTTCACTGTATAAGCCACAAAAAGATGAAGATATATACTTTTTTTCTTTCATTGCATACCCATATGTTTGTATAGTGATTACCTTTGCAGTTAACAGATGCTCTTATTTTAGGATTCTTAAACAGAAACCCAAAATCATGTCGTATCTGTGTTTTTCTGATACAGACAGATGTGAAAGTGTTTTTTTTAAGTTACTGATGGAGAAAGTTTTTCTCTGCTTGCCTTCTACATTAACATTTTTTGCATAATTGATTCCCTTCTGGGTAACAGAAGCAGAGCATTTTCTTCTACCTGCTGATCACTTCTGAAGCAAGATGCAAGAACTGATGGACCAAAACTCCTTTTAGGTCTGTATGACGAGGCAAGATCCCTTCTATTATTTAATTCATAGTAACAAATAACAGGCCCTCAGGCACAACATTTATTGCAATAAACCAATGTTTTATTTTGCCTTGTGGAGGAAGTGCAGAAACCACCTAAGAAGAAAAACCTAAGACATTGATAGAAGATTTTGAAAGATATGCATAATTTAAGGATTACAGTAATTGACATGCCTCCTATTCTTAGATTTCTTTCAAGTCAGGGGTGTGTTTAGTGGATTTGGCTCTTAAATGATAATACCTGTGAATTAGCTTTTCATTCCAGTATCTAGATCTTTGCAAATCATAACACATCTATGGAAAGCAATCTTCTTTCATTTTCTAATTGCTGAGCTCCAGGGGCTGGGGGGTTTTTTTGCTTCTGGAGATTACACTGGCAGATTTTAAATGGTGGTTTCAGTCTGCCTATTCAACAGCAAAATTACAGCTGAAATTTCAGAATAGAATTTGAAAATATTTTCTTCTTGGTTTGTATTCTCCTAGTTCTTCATTCCTGGACATGAAAATATCTCTTCATAAGAGCCTGGAAAGCAAGATCTCTGCCCCAAGAAGGTAATTTAATCCAAATTTAGAAGATAAGAACAAAAAGATCAAGTGAAGAGATGGTGGCAGATAGTGCTGGGGGGCACACTGAGTGAAGTCTAATTGGAGGGAAGACATCTGAAGAGAGTTTTGAAAGCAAAGAAGGAATTATCTTAAGGAAGGAGTGGCTGATCCAAGTGCAAAGTGTTGCTTGAGAGTACGTAGGACTCAAGGAGAGAAGGAAAGACAGAGAGAGCAGTATGCAAGCAGTAGGTGAGGGCTATGCCTCGTGCCCATTAACAGGGGTTTGCTTGTGTAATTTACACCAATAAAAAGCATGTGATGGAATAAATAATTTTTTCTTCATGAATACATCTGTTCAGCAAGTGATGAACAAGCAGTTTTATACATATGTACATATACATACACTCATATCTACAGAACCTTTCTGTCAAAGAAAGAAGATGACAAAGACAACATGCAAACTTACTAGAGAGTTAAAGATGTTTCCTGCACAGACCTGGCCAAAATTGTGCCAGAGGGTGGTAGAGAGGAGCAGAGACAGGAGACAGTTAGACCTCGCACTACCTGAAAGACCTTTCCTTCCATGCAGAAATGTAGGCAAATAATACAGCTGCCTTGAAAAGACAGAGAATTTATTTGAATCCAACAAGAAGAGACTCATGGATGTGGTGAAGTACATGGTCCTCAGAGGGGCAAGAGAGAAAAGGAGGTAAGGTATGAAGCCTGTGATCCAAACCCTCATACATATCAAGTTCAAACTGTCATGAGATGAATATGGGCTCTGATGATTTAATTTATGCTGAAAAAAATATTCTGATTCTGAACAGTGCACAGTTTCAGGTAAAAAAAAAAAAGAGCTATATACCTTGAAAGAAGGCCATTAGCTCTTCCATTTGAAGAACGTATGATGGCTTCAGCCCACTGGCGTTTACAAGACAAGTGTGTTAACTTTCATACTGAGTCTGGTGCTTTGCTTAATTTTTTGGTATGCCCTAATTACTCATAATTATCCCTGTTCTAACAAAATTCATGTTTTTCAGGTCTCCTCCTCCATCACCTTCTTTTCAGTAAAAATAATGTAAATTACTTCACTTAGCTTCTGCTGATAATAAGAATAGTGCTATTTATTTGAACAACAAAACCTCACCACTTACTAACTAATAATACTGGCTAATATTGCAGCCAACTATTTTGTTGGATAACGGATAGCATAGGTTTGTATTGCACTTTTATCTACCATTACTGATCAAGAACTGCAGCAGTCAGAACAGCTCAGGAATTAAGAGTATTGTAGAATTAGAAATCAGACCTAATGTTTTGGACTAGACACTGTAGTGACCTAAATTCAAGAGCTAATCCCTGTCTCAAGTAGTTTGTACTATAGATTATACCATGACAGAGATTGTGAAATGGGAGATTATGACTCACCTTCGTGAAGCCACTTCTCTTCACAAATTACTCTTTTTGGAACACTGTCATCAAATAAGAGCATTATTTATTTATACAGCTCCCAAAAGTATGTTAAACATTTGAGGGCAGAAACAGGCAGGATGCAGAAAAGAGGCATTTTTTAGTCTGACAGAACCAAGACTTTGCACATGAACTGTTAATTTTCCTTTTTGTGTGTGTGTTTCTTACAGGTTTTTTTGTGCATTTCTTATGGCGCAGAACACTGTGTCTTATCTCTTTGCAATGAAGATTGGCAGGTACGGCCTGATACTGTTCTAAAGGCACAGAGCATGATACATCATGTCAATTCAAACATATCAACAACTTCTTCCAGAGTGTTTTATTTGAGAGACATTCAACTCCACAGTATTCTCTTTAATGCAAGAAAAAAGCTAAGAAATTATGTTCATAGATCTTGTCCTGTAAACCTGTCTACCAAAGCTTTTTTTTACTGTCAGACCATTAAGGCATTACCTTGACATGAATTTATTTACCTGTTTGTAAATAGAAATGGAGCAACAGATACATTTCATTTTGAAATTTTATCACATGGTTCTATAATTAATTTGGCTCAACTGCTCTATGATTCCATTTGTTCCTATTAATGTAGAAGCATGTCAGAGCTTACAGAAAGTTAATCACTGACACTAAGACATAGATGTTACAGTGCAGAGCATCATTTCCCTATTTGTGCTGAATGTGAATTACTTTGCTAGGAGAAACTTGAATAATGCCCCAGATCCCTCATACCTTCAAGCATAGGTGTACATCGGCTTGAGTTGAACTATAATGCATGAAATCATTTGTATGAGTTATCATTTTTATGAATTTGACCCATTGACCCTTTACAAGCCCCAAGGACAGAAAAGCCAGATGGGCAGGGATGCTGGATGGGACTTGCCAGAGTGTGGAGGCACGTGTGGATTTTTCCTCAAGACCCTGAGCCCCCTCCTGGCAAGTCCTTGCAGAAGTGCCTGTACTCATGGCACAGTCTTAACAGGGATAAGATTTTCCAACTCCCTTCTAACATCACGTCTTCACCTTGGTGTCTTTATTTAAGCCTCAACATCCAGATTCTAGAGATGGCTTAGGAAAACTGTGGACAGCAGAGGCTAAAACTCTGTTCCAAAAAGCCATGCAGCTTCTGCTGAACTGTGGGGATGCCTGACTTGCCTACATGCACCCCTGGCAGTGCCCGTGGTCCCACTTCCAGAGGTGCCCAGGCAGTGCGAGCTGGAGCTCCGGCTCTGCATCAGCTTGCAGGCTCACAGGCAGCCAAAATCTCCCAAGCCTGACCTACCTTGTCCATGTACATAGATACATAACAACAAGGCTGAGCTAGAGCTGTAGCTCTCATCCCTCTTTTGCATGCAGCCTAAACAACACGAAGATTTCACTTCTTGGCCCATGGGTGTTCAAATTCCCATCTTCTGTGGTATCAGGCTTCTGGCTGGGCTGAGGGGTTTGTTCAGCCTTTCTCTGCGCCACCAGACAGCACAACAGAGACAGCTCCCACGGTGGTCATGGATTTTCCATTGAATTAAAGTATCAATATGACCAGTACCTACAGCCCAAACACAAAAATCCTCCCTTCCTGGTGAGCACCCTCCCACCAGGTGACAGCACCTGGTTTCCCCGTAAACTTGTAGATTCTGTCTGCTCTTGTGGTGGTCATGAAGTTGGTCTCCATGAGAAAGGAGATGAAACCTCTTTCTTATGTGGAAAAAGGCCCAAAATTCATGGCTTGTTCAGAGGGAATGTTTTAACCAAGCAGACCATTAAACAAAAGATAAACACATTCACTGTGCTTTAATTAAAAGGGGAAGAAAACAAAAAAGCAAAAGGGAAAGAAAAAGGCAACCTTTAAGGTTTCCCTAAGAAGAATTAATTATAAGGATATACTCTGGGGAGAAGATATCAGGCTCAGAGTGCCAAGTGGGTGGCACTGCATGACATAGCTCTGAGATAGCACTTCAGAAGTGACATCCCCGTTTTCAGCAGGATTGCTTGGAGGAGGGGTTTAGAGCCTGCATGAGAAGAAGAGAGGAGGCTCCTCAACATTTTGGGACGGGGTTTTGCATTTTGGGCTTCCTCCCGTGTGCAGAGAAAGTTCTGTACAAACACTGTGCACTTTCCAGCAGGGACTTTGCCAGATTCCTCTGCTAAAGGCTGGCATAACCTAGGACTGCAACTCCCAGCAGTCTCTGAGTTACTTTTTCCCCTCTGGCAGCTGGAGGAAAAGGAGAGGTTAAAGCACTCTGCTCGAGGAGCTGCCACCACCGATCCTTACCAGCATATCCAGATGCAAAAAGTGAATTTCCTCCCTCCGCTGAGACTACCCCCATGCCTGCCCCCCAAACCCACCATTTTTTCTCTGCCTCAGTCATTAAAAAGAAGTTATTACTGAAATTAAGGATATTTATCCACAGAGGTTCCCTCCATTCTGTCATGGTTTAACCCCAGCCCCACACTAGCTACTATGGAGAAAATTAACTCCATCCCAGCCAAACCCAGTACATTTCCTTAAAGGGCAGGACCAGCTCAGAGCAGGGGGAATATGATGGATTTTTTAAAACTCTTGTTTGCAGAGAGAAACGAGATCTGACATCCCCAGAGCAGCATCTTTCGATGTGTAAGTATTGAACGTACTGAAACAATATGCAGGTCACATGAGGGAATAATGAAGACTTTTGTTAGTTAATCACTTGGAGATCTCTGGCAATGAAAAGCAGTAACTCAAACATGCCCTATTTATTCTTGACAGCTGTTAGCAGTTGCAAAGTCACAGAAAATGTTAAAGTCATAGAAAAGGTAATGAAGGCACAAAGACCTAGTATGATTTCCTTTGAGGCTCCTTATGAAGCCAGCACTGTCTCATTTGATAGAGAGCAGCAGATGTTTACTGTATCTTGTTGGTGCACACAGATGTGGTTCTGCTTACCAGGTACACTTGAAATCCAGAAGGACCTGGCGCTCTCCACAGGGACTTAGTATGAAATATTTGCAAGTCCTTCATTGCTAATTTGTAGACATGTATTCAAAATGTATGAGAATAGAGTTATAATGATATGGCTAAAAAGAACAAAATCATGGCAACTATTGAATGCTGAATTAAAGTAGAGGCTTAGCAAATATCTTTATTTGCCTAACAGAAAAGTTGCTCTTTTCTACCTACTGGAAGGTGTCATGTCTTTGCTAGGTACCAGATCTCACCAATCTGTCTCCAGTAATCGTAACTTCAATCTCTGTCACTAAAAGATGAAAGATGACTTGTCTCCCAGTAAAAATATAACACTGGTTAACAGTGTAAGAGCCCATATTACTAAAAATTAATTGTTTTACAAAATATATTACAAGGTATAACAACCTGCAGTAGTCAGCACAGAAGTGTCCTCTTGGTTTGAACTTGCTTTGAGTTCTGCCACATTTCAGGATTCCCCACGTTGCTGTGCCACTGGTGAACTCTGACATGGCCCTGGGGTCCCCCAGCTGTCCTCAGGGGGGTGCCTATGCCAAGAGCTGGGGCTGCCCAGGATTTTCTTGCTCCCAAGCTGGGGTGGTGAGACAGGTCCTACCTGTGAGGTCCTGGCCTGCTGCCCCTGGGAAGCTCCCATGGTGCTGGACCCCAGGGAGCACCCAGCACCCACAGTGCCCTGGCAATTACTGCACATTAACTATGAAATGTTATTGTTCTATTTGGTTTTATAAACAATAAAAAATAATTACAGCTGGCAAAATAAATAAACTCGGAGTGCTTTCCAATGCATTATCCTGACCTTACGTGTGTGTGTGTGTGTGTGTGTGTGTGCTTGCTGAATTTTCTGCATTACAGTGATTAAAAAAAATTGCAGTAGTTTTTGGCTACTTGTGCCAATTAGTCTGTTTCTAGACAATCCATTATAATAACAAAAGGATGCATAAAGGCAATCTGGCTTTATCCTAACAAAGTGCACAGAATTGAAGGAATTGAAGCAATGGTTGCCTCAAGATGCTGAGGCTCAGCAGTGCTGACGTGGCTGGTGCCAAGAGAGGCTGGGGAGCTGGGGATTTGCTTCTTGTCTCCTTGTCCCAGAACCTGCTAAGCCCAGGGATCTCCTAACCACCCCACTAGTAAATGAAATGTTCTGCTGTCTTGGAAATCAAATGGGAGACAGATCATCTTTATGCCACTGCATAAAGCACCAATAAAGGTGTGGAAAGAGGCAAGAAGGTGGATCAGGAGTATGGACTAGCTCACCTGAAGGTTTTGACAGAGAAAGGTCTGTAACATTCCTGCAACAAAGAATGTTTGTTTTGGTTTGGTTTGTTACTGTTTCTCATAACACAGATCATAGGATTAAGGGGCAATTAATAAAATGACCACATAACAGGTTACCCCAAGAAGCCTATGAGGATATTGTGGAGACCTCCATGTGAGGATATTGTGGAAACCTAAAGTGCAAACAATTTCAAAAGGGAATTGGATGAATTGAAATAGGGCCAGGGACAGCTGAGAAAGATAGTGTTCCAAAGGCAACCTCTGGCAAAGGAAGACCCTGAGCTGTGCATTGCCAGAAGCTGGAAGAGCTCAGCATAGGAAGGATCCTACACTGATCCTCACACTCTTTCCATCAGTGCTGGGAACAAATAGATGTAATGAGTGATCTTTATAGGTTGCAGCAATCCAAACACTAAATATCAACTCCACACAAATAACAAGTCCACTTACTATTAAAAATAGCAGTGAGAATGTGAACAACATTTTTCTTCTCTCTAAGCTTTGGAGGGAAACTCCCTTGCAGAAGCTGCTGCAGGAAGCTTCATGTAAAGGCAAGCACTGTGACACCCAGGTGGCAGCTATAAGCAAAGCCTCTGAAATCCATCAACCTTGGGAGTAAAGCTGAAGATTTTCAGATATATGCTTCCTTTACCACCAAAGAACTCTTTCTTTTCCTTTTGTGTGTGAATTTTCATAGGAATTGTAAGTTTTTTCTTAGACAGATGGAATGCTTGAGTCAGTCCTTTCATTTTCTTTAACAGCAAAATGGGATTTGTTAGGTTTTTCAAGAACAGGGAGGAATAATTTTGATTGCTCCTCCATTAGATCTTCTGTACTGCTGATTAAAAGGTTCAGAATCACACAGTAAAAGACCAGCAAAACTACCCATTCTAAGCCAAGAAGTGCATTTCTGGGTCTAATTGTGAGGACAGCTGTTTAGAATTTTTTTGTTGCATTACAGAAATCTGCATAATACCATATACAAATGCAGTTTATAAATAGACATGTTTGGGTGAGTGTCTTTACTCCTCATTTGTCCAGGGCTTGTGGACTAGTGTGATGATAAACGCAGTACATGCACATTCAAGATCTCTGGTTAGGCTAAATGTTTGCCTGATTCAGCACAGCATGCTTTAATAATGTAATTCAATTTTTCCTCATTTTTAATGTTATTTCAGCCCATTAATATAATTTGGTGAGCTATTATGGTTGTTACAGCTGCTAGTTTTGCCCTTAATACTGATTTCACTCATGACCTCAGTCAGAACTAGATTTAAAGTTTGAGATGATGTAAGTGAATAAGGATTATTAGATTTATTCATATGGCAATTTAAATAAGAAACTGCCTGGCTTAGAATAAACGGTAAATGAAAAATGCATGTGATTTATAGACCTGTCCACTTTAAAGATTTGTACACAGAGTGGGATGATTAAGTAAGAGACAGACCTGATTACATGAAATATGTAATTTTTGTAATGCAATATTGGAAGCAAGCTGCTAAACAGCAGCAGCATAACAATGATTGCCCCAACAGCTTTTATTACAGTATTACTGTACCGCTGGTATGCAGTCATGTAAACACAAGCAGCAGGCTTATGACCATTTCTTTTCCTTGACAACTGGTAGATGTTGTTATGTTCCCATGAAAAGCATCTTCCCCTCTCAGGGACTGCAGTACCATCTCCTGGAAGCAGGCTGTGGGACTGGAGTTGCCTCCAGGCTTTGATCTATCCCTCCCATTTAAGAGCATCATTTTCCTGCTTTCCTACAAATGTGTGTTCAAGCACTCCCAAGGCTGCATGCCAGGATTACCGATCTTACATTAAACTCTTTTGTATCAGAAATAGGTAGAGCTTTCTGAGGCTTGGCAGAAGCAGTCGTGCCTCTCCCTCAAAACCTGAGAAGGTCCAGATGCATCATCACAGAAACAACAGGATCAGCAAAAATCCTCTCCTTTTTCTACTACATAACGGAAAGAAAAAGCTCTTCCTTTGCTCTCCATCAAGCTTGAAAAGCAAAAACCTAAATGTATTTCCTTTCAGGGGTTTTAAGGCTGAGGGAAGCTGTTGTAATTATTTAGCCTTTCTACCACAACATAACTCAAGCCGTGGACCTCCATTCAGCAACTCCAGCTGTCCTCCCCTTTAGCTGAGAACTTGATGAAGCTCTGAATCTCACCACTGCTGCAGTAAAAGGCCTTCATGAATAACACCAGTGAGGTCTGAGCATTGCTACAACCTGTCGTGCCTCCTAAGGCACTATCTTTGCACATAAGAATAAAAGAGAGAAAAAACCAACTACCTGTGGGTTTTGTGGCATTTTTGTGCGTGTGCGTATTTTCTCCATGTGGAGAATTGAAGACTACATGGGAAAAAGGATGCATTGTGTACAGAGATATTAGGCTATGCTGTTCTATATGAATTAAGACACTTTGTAGGAGAAAGCTTAATAAGTGTGTTTCAAACCAGGGGGTCTTCCATAACATAATTTGCAGAGAGCGAATTGACCCAGAAAATTTTAATCTAAATCCCAATCTGATTTGTATAAAGTAATTTAATTTCCTCCCTAGTAGTTATATGGATTTTATCAATTATACCAATTAAATTGTCAAGCAGATTTATTGACCAGTCATCTACAAGACACTTTCTTTGATGTACTATTCTGGTGTCATCAACTGGTCATGAACGTCTAGCCTTAGTGTTTTGGTGTCATTATGTGCAGCTGAATACTCAAAAGAGAAGGTTCCATTAAATGGGTGTTGTGAACCAAATACTGAAATGAGGATGGAAAGCTCCTTGTTTTGAATAGCAGATGCAGAATTACAGGTAATGGCAGATGCAATCCATTTAGATGCTTTGCCATCCTACATGGAAACCGCACATTTGATTTCTGACCTCTGAGTTGTACCTCAGTTGGAGATCTCCATGCTAATAGCTATTATCTAAATGTAATAATTCTTGCAAAAATGCATATCCAGTGAATGTCAAATATATAAACTGAGGCATAAAATTAAAGCTTGGTTTTGAACTTGACAACTCATGCTTTTCAGTATGTTGCATTTTCTCGATCGCCTGAATTCTAGACAAGGGGCAAATCTTTGTTCCTATCTGTCCTGAAAAATGTTGTTATTAAAATAAATTTTACTTTGTCAGAAGAGATTACTAGAATCAGACATCTTGCTTCCATTGAGTGAGTCACAGTGCAACTTCTTTGTGACCTTTTCCCAGTTTTCTTCTACAAGTTTGCCAGATGAGAATAATACTAGAAAAAGAGTCAAGAAGTTACAGATCTTTGTAGTCAAGGCAAAACCAGAATTTGTAGTTGATGTTCAAGGGAGGTTGCTGTGGAGCATATTCAAAAGTCTAAAGACAGAAGTAAATGCAAGTAATGAACCTGACACCCTCTGGAGTGCTTTGGTGCCTATTTGGTCATAAGACTTGGCACACAGACTCCCCTCCCATTAGGGGTTCAGAGAATACACTCCATAGTCTGTAGCATGTTTGGTCTCCTAGAATATTCTTCTAGAAATGAGTGGTTTTTTAGAAACTAGACACTCAGCATGAGTAAGAGAAGGCAGACTTGCCTACGATCAATAAAACTAAGTCCTGTGGTGCTCGTTGCAGAGAACCACAAATCTGGGGGTTGGTATTATGTCCTATTATAACTAAAGTTACGATTTTGCTTTTCACTGTTGGCATAGGAAGTCCAAAGTTCGGTTCATGTCACTGCTTGAACTCTAGTCATAAAATATTTGGAGAAGTTTGCAAAATTCAATAAATAGTGTGAGATTGCAAACAGAGCTGATATGTGAAAGACGAATATTTTTTGGAAAAAAAGTAACTTGTTGAAGCATTGAAGAGCTACTAAGACTATTCCAGAAACACTTGGCTACATGCCTAATCTCGTTGGTTTTTTTGTTAAGCCTGACTGTGAATGCATACTTTAGCCAACAGCTCTGTATCACTCTAGTGAATAATGTCAAGAAAGATATTTCATTATTAATATAGAAGAAAAATAACAGCTATGTCACTGCCAAGCTCAGCCTTGAGGAGTAATCTTCAGGGTAGCACTCCAGGGAAGGATCTTCACATACCTTAGGGATGCTAGATGTCCTCGCCATAAAAAAGTGGGACTGGCCTCTTATAGAATAAAGTGTTTGACTGTCAGTCATATGCATTATTAGATTGTGTGTTGTCAGGTTTACTCAGCAAAATATGCTTTGTTGCTGGAAAGGTGTTTTGAGCTCTTTCGTTTCTTCTGCTTGACACTTCTGACTCTCACTTCCGTATCAGGGCCTGCACAGCATTGCTGATCCCAGCCACAGTCAGGAAGCACCTGGCTTTCATATCCTCTAAAAACCACAGACCCTCTTTGCTCAACCTTATCAGCGATCAGCAGACCCTCCTTCCTCAATCCATCACTGATAAGCTGTAAATGTGACAAAGGTCAAGCTGCTGTATCCCCGCTTAGGCAGAGCACCTTGCTATGGAGTCTTAGGGAATAGTATTTTATGCCATAGCAATGGAATAGTTTGGGTCTGATTTCTGGTCTCTAGTGCTTAACCTAGCTGTAATTACCCAGGACTGTGATTTAACTAGACAGTATCTCATTTTTTATTATTATTTTAAATAATACATAAAAATGTTTAATTTAAAATGTACATACTGGTATCATCTGAGTGACTCAAGGAGCAGGCATGGCATAGAAGAAAGAATCATTATTAAATGAACTCATTCATCAGGCAAGTCTGTATCTGACACCGAGGGGGAGGAAAGCAAGGTCAGGAGCAAGGTCCTTGCAAGACCCTACTCCAGAAAAAGACTGATGGATCCCATTTGGTCCTGAACAAAGCGATGAGAAGGATATGAGTTGGCAGCAATTCCCATCTCCTTCTCTGCCAGCTCCTTTTGGCCACTAACATTGGTGATGCTGCTTTGTGAGCTGTGCAGCCAGCAGCACCTCGGTGGGTTTCCCAGCAGGTGGCTGTACTCCCTGCACCAGCTCATAGACCCAGGAGGGACAGCTTCTTTTTTCATTGCGTTCTGTGAAGAGCTGTGCCATTAGTGAATTTAAAAACATCCCCTACCAGGTCACAAAATAAAAGCTCTGTGTTCGAAATGATGTCAAGTTTTCACTAACGTTTCCTTTCTTTAAAGTATTTAAAGAGGGCAAAGGAATTTTAGAGTGCTTGAGAAAGTGGTGGTTCTAATTTGATTATGGGATTTAAAGTCGATTTTATACTTAGGGCAAGTATTCATTCTATTTACTCTATTAATTCCATTTATTCTATTCTATTAATTCTGTGCGTTCAATACACACCAAGACAGAAGATAATGGTTCAGCCAACATGGAACGTGCACATAAATGCAGGTAGCAGTCTCCACACTAGGAGAACTCGTCACTAGCAGAACTCATCACTAGCAGAACTTGTATTCTTTACTGGTTCTTCAAATATTATTGTTATTGCTACTTTTATCATCCCCATTGGCATTTTGGCAACAGCAACCATGTTAAGGGATTTAAAATAAATACAAGATGCAGGACCCCGGCAGATAAAAGGGATTGCAGCTTTTTATTTAGGCGTGCATAGCTGGTGCTCCTCACTTGGAGAATTGGTGCAGAAGATGTTTTGCAAAAGATTTTCAATCTGGCAATAATGAATCGTTTTGTGTAAGTCATCCCAACTGTAAAGGATGCCACGGGAGATCACAAGCAGGTGCCTGAAAGAGACCCATACTGATGCTGAAAATATAATTTAAAAAAAACCAAAAAACAACACACACACACAAAAAAACAGGGTGGGAGGAAAAAAAAACAACAGAAAAAAGAGATGCTACTCAAATGGTTCCCAGGTAAACACGGTGTTAGCAATGCCTCTGTTTGCAATCAGCTTCCAAGAGAAAAGGCATTATGAGACACGTCCAGCTTCAACATGCGTTTGGTCTGATCAAGGTGAAGATGCTGCCGTTACAAAGGTGGAAGCTGTTGTAGCAACATAGATAATATGACACTTTCTACCTTTTTCACCCTTTCTCCGAAAGCATCTCTAAGCCAAACAGGCTGTACAGTTGACACAAAGCAGTCCAATAGGAGAGAATCATAGAATCATACATATTTAAGATATCAAAAAGGAAAAGAGAGCAGAAAGAGATTTAGGAATCTTTAAATGTTTTGAAGATACAGTTACAAAATATGAAAGCACTAAGAGGCACTGAAGTGAGTTCCAAAAATTGCTCAGGCAATTATCAATAGCATAAAGGCAGCTTGACTAAGAAAACTCAGAGCTGAAATATTTTCTTCCAGGCATAACAAAATATTTTCTGACAGGTGTGGATCCCTAAATCTTCCTAAATCCTGAGAATCATTCTTTTGACCTGCTGTAGGCCTCAGCTAAAGAGAAACTCCCATGTTCCTGTTGAAATCTCCAGTCTGAGGTAAACTCCTAAAATTGCTAAGTCTTTTAAGACTGAGGTAAATTGCAGAGCTGCTTCTCTGAACTCTTTATGTTCCAGCAAATCCTCATGAGTCAAAACATGTTCAGCATTTAGCCATGAACTCCACTGCTGGCTGGATGCTATCTTTCCAAATGCTGTGGCTGCAAAACACAATGCAATCTCCCCTTTCACCTTGCACTATCTTTCCTTTCTATCCTAAGTTACCACAGTCTCAGTGACAAATTGTTCCTTGCATACAACTGCATTAACAAGGAAAAAGAAACCAAATATAAAAACATCTTGAAAGCACCAAGTGTTCTGTCTCTACTGTTTTTCTCTACTTTGGTAGTTAGTGGCCAAAAGTAGAACAGTGCTTCAGGCTGTCAAGAGTATTAAGGCATTGACTGCCTCCAAAAATTAGGACCTCTTATCACACCATATATCCTTGGATTCCACAGATGCCACGACTATGGCAGTGACAGCTTCAGCTGAAAATGAAATGGAACTGTAGTTCTTTCTACTGACAAGTGCTAACCAAGTTTAGTATGTGATGACTGTTGTCCTCTTCCCAAACAAAACCAACACATTCCTGCCAGACACATCAAATTATTTTATTCTCTGCATTTCAGTATGTTTTGTTCTGTTTGAGATTGTTTAAAGGATTTCCTTCTTGGATATTTTTTTTATTCCATCTTCTTTTCCTTAGCTTTCTGCTAGTGTCCCTACTGGGGTTTTTGTTGTTGTGTTTTGGCTTTCGGTGTTTGGTTCCTTTTTTTATATGGAAGGATCAATCACTTCTCACTTATCACTCTCTCCAGGAAGAAGTCAAGTGTTCCTCAGGTTACAACCAGCCTTGTACTCCAAATGTGTTTCTGTACATGTGTGCTGGCTTCTCCTCTGGCACATGCCGTTGTGACCATGTTGGTAGGAGGAATTCCTCAGGAGCTGTGGCCTCAGCAGGTCCCCAACTACTGTCTGAAGAAGGAATAAAGCATTAAGGCTTTATTCACAAAAACACAGATTCACAAAAAGCCCTTAGGTGTTTCACACCCATCTACACAGGGCTGCCACCAACTGCTCATGTATTGAGATCAATTGATGTAACAAAAAAATGCCCCAGAGGAACAAAGAGTGAATTTCCCAGAGCTCAGGCTACTGGGACAGGACAAATGGCCTCCCTTGGGGAGGATGGAGAGGGAGCTGGATCATGTCCAGGCACACCTTAAAAAAGGCAATGTTGGACATTGGATGTCTGCTATGATTTGAACTGTATGTCAACGAGGGAAAATGATACCTCCCATGGTTTTAAAAGGAATTGACATTTATTTTATATTCTCCAGATGGTATAGAGATAAAACACTAAGTAGGTGGATGGTATGGGTCAAAAGAGAAAACCGGGAGCCATCCCTTCCTGTGGGAGACTGCTGTGCACAGGCAGAGTGCCAGCAGTTGCGAGGCAGCTTGGGTAAGCATTTGGAGAAGGAGAGTTGGCAGCTTGAATCTAGGGAATGGGTTGTGAAAAGAAAGTGAGTTTCAGCTTCATACCACTTCTTGTCACACACTTAACTAGTTAAATCTGTGAATGAGTGGCTCAATGTCCAGGGGACAAAGATTTTTATTTTTTACTTTTTACTTTTACTCTTCCAATATCTAGAACATAAGGTCTTTCTGTGTTGAGGCATAACTGACCTCCCATGCCTGAGGACAGATAGATAGATAGACAGACAGATAGACAGATTTAGATCTGTATCTGCTTATATCCCTTGCAAGGAGGTGCAATGAGAGACAAGACATGAAAGCATGTGTGTGTTACAGACCTGCTTAGGAGGACTTCATGAGCCACTCTCCCATGATCTGCGTCCAGTTCTATAAGCCATGGCCTCAGCAGCACTAACGCAGCTATTTCAGAGCCCTTCTGAAGGATTTGTATTAAGAGCTTAGCAAGATACATCATCCAGCCTGGTATTTATACAGTGGTTTCACTGGCATTGTATCTGTGCATCTGACATAAAGGAGAGCTGGTCTAAGTGTGTGAAAGTGATAAAAATGTGATATGTAGAAAATGGGTTCCAGATACCTGCTCAGCTTGTGTCTTTTGACTCAGAAAATGCCAGACCTGGCCACTGCAGATTAATTGGCTTTTTTTTCCTTACTGCCCACACAAACACCTGTAATGAATTTTTTTTTTTCCAAAGTACAGAGCAAAAATTTGACCAAAATTAACAAAGGGGTTTTTTTCTATTTGTTTTATAGTTAACACTGTTAGGAATGATAAAACAAACCACTTATATAGTGGTAGGTTTGTGAGAGAGTGGTTACACCCAGTACCAGTTGTAGAATCTCCTGTGACACAAAAAGTATGAAAGTGAAACTAGAACAGGGGCGTCTGGTAAGGAAGTAATAAAAGTGTTGCCATCTGGTCACAGTTAGGGAGACAAACTAATGTCATGGTGAGAAATCAGATTTATAATAATAAAATAGGAAAATTATTACAGCCTAAAGCTGGGCAACAAATTCTTTACATTTGAATGTTTGTGACTGACAGTACCTGCCTGCTCTAAGGGTCCAAACTTAAAACTTGCATTAGCTGCTGCAAGGATTTCTACTCCAACACTTGGCTTCTGCTGTAAATGCTCTGATGGTAAAGAGCCTGTCCCTTTCTTTTCAACACTGGCATGAAGCACAAAGCAATGCATCAGTCTAGCACAGCAGAATCAACATTAAGTAGTTGAGCAACATACTTATTAAAGCTGATGTTAATGCTGCTCTGAGAGAAGATTATCTAAATAAGTTACCTTGATTAAAAGCATGTTTCACAAGAAGTAGGTTTATAAATTGAAAGAATCCAGAATTATGTATGAAATCTCACACGCGAGCAACTTTGCTGATGTGTTATTAAACAAAATTAATTGTTTTCAGAATTTAGCATAAGGGAAAAAACCCCAGTTATTTACTAGATTCACTGAATGTAAGACTGAGTGCTTGAAACTACTGAAAGATTTCTCTGAAATTAATGACTACAGATGCACTTAGGAGGCTGTAAACAGCTGGCATGTAATCACCTGCAGCTCCATACATGGACGCATACGCACTCTTTGTTCTCTAGGAATTCATACCAGGAGTCTGGTAAAACCATGGTGGCACTTACCTGGGCTATGTGTCCAGCTTTCCCGTATGCAGAGACAAGTGTAGGGGACCACATGCCATAGGGATCAACTCTCATTTCCATTTGAGAAACTCGGGAGAAACTCTGAGAAGTAACTACATTGCAAATTGAGGTAAAGAAGGAGACGGCAGCTTTCCTTTTTACGTGCCCAGGCAGCCAGGAGGGCCAACCCTGTCCTGGCGGGCACATCAGGCACAGCATCACCAGCCAGGCAAGGGAGAGGGTTATCTCCCTCTGCTCTGCACTGCGGTGTCCTCACCTCGAGTGCTGGGGGCAGTTTTGGGTGCCACAATATAAAAAACCCATTAAGCTGTTAGAGAGTGTCCAAAGGAGGGCCACAAGGATGGTGAAGGGTCTGGAGGGGAAGCCTTATGAAATGCAGCCAAGGTCACTTGGTTCGTTCAGCCCGGAGGAGACTGAGGGGAGACCTCATTGTGGTCTTCAACATCCTCAAGAGGAGAAGCAGAGGGGCAGGCACTGATCTCTTCACTCTCATGACCAGTGACAGGACTCAAGGAAATTACATGAAGCTGGCTCAGGGTAGGTTTAGGCTGGATATCAGGGGAAGGGTCTTCACCTAGAGGGTGGCTGGCACTGGAATGGGTTCCCCAGGGAAACGGTCACAGCACCGAGCCCATCTGAGTTCAAGAAGCTTTTGGACAATGCTCTCAGGCACATGGTGTGACTCTTGGGGTGTCCAGTGCAGGGTCAGGATTTGGACTCCATGATCCTGATGGGTCTCTTCCAACTCAGTATTTTCTATGATTCTATGATTTTTCACAGACTCAGATCAAGCTTTTAGTCAGACATAGGGAAGTCAATTGTCTCTTTTCCCCCAGCAATGAGCTGCCAGAGCAGGCCAAACTGATACGAATTGTCACATTTGCTGTTGTGCTGAACTTGACTAAGAGGTTTGGGGAGATCTCTTGTTTAAGGGGCTCATTCTAAAAGGAGTGTTCATGCTATGACATTATCTATATAGTGGTCTTTGCATTGATTCTTTAGTAAACACACACAGAAAGAATACTGACTTTGCAGATCAGGAGGAAGGGCTTACTGTCTATGTAGACAGACAGAGTGTCTGATGTGCAAAACAGTCACAGCATTAATTGGGAGAGGGTACATGAGCTCTCTGTCACCAATGCCTTCTCTGTGGGATAGTGCTAACTGAGGACACACTTGCTCATCACTGTTTCAGGGCAGGATTTTAAAATTCTGAATCCTGAGCCAGAGACCTGAACAGAATCCCTAAATCTGCCACCATGGAATCTCTTCTGACTGAAGGTTATCTCCAGTTTAAGGTATTTGGGCCAGCCTGAGGTTTCAGTCCCTCTCTAATGGCCTGTGTGTGTTGCTGAGGGTCTTAAGGACCATGATTTAAAACCCAGTTCAGACGAAAACCTAACAGCCAAAAGCAACTGTAACAGTTCAGAGCTTCTGTTAAACATTTTGAACACATCTTGTTAAGGACTAAACGATTTAACTGCCTGTTTCATGTATATGGTTGCAGTGGCCTACAGTGGCCACAAAGAGGCTCTTGTCTCCCTTGGCGAGTGGGATGTGCCAAGTTCCTTCCTCATCTCTTGCAAGAAATTCTACAGGCTATATTCAATTGTTATATATTTTCTTATCATTAGAAGACTAGATCTACAACCATAAAAATCATGTGCAAAAATTGTGGCCATCCTGAAAAAAACCCCAAACAATAAAAGGTTTAACACCAATGCATAATGTGGAATATAAGGACTTGTGGAGGCTGTCTTGGCCTTTATGCAGTGAATCAGGATTGTAAATGTATTTACCTTAACACACATATAATTTATTTTTCCAACACCTAAACCAACTTTAAAAGCCAGAGATCTCACTCTGGCATGGTGTTAAGATCCAGTTATTATTATTAAGGTTCTTGGGAAATTCCTCTGCCCGAATTAAGGTGCAAACGAGACCATATGCCAGTGACAATAGTAAGGGTTTTATTTGATGGTAAATATGAGAGAGAGAGAGAGAGAGAGAGAGAGAGAAAGAAAGAAAAGTACAAAATAGGTGGTGGGGACGGAAAGAAAGTGACAGGGACAGAATAAGGAAAATATCACCACTCTGTGGATCCCAGCGATGTTCCGTTGATCCTCTCCAGCTGGTCTTCTTGGTGATGAAGGTTCCCCTGGAAAGCACAGAATCCGATGGGTTTATATACCCTCAAGCCAGGTGGCAATGTCCAGGCATGTCCCTCTGGGGGAGGGGGGCAGGCTCTCACAGCAGACTCTGGGTCTGTTGCATCCCGTGCAGTCCTGTGGTGCAAGGCCCAGCACTTTGGGGGGTCTTTGATGGATTGTGACACCCCCTCAGCTGCCTCTCACGTGGAAGTCCCGTGGATGTGGCCTGTGCGGTTGGGGATTCCACAGCTGGGCAGGTTTGTGTAATGGAGGATGTGGTTTATTGCATCTGACCAGAGGTTACACCATGCACCCGAAACCTCCTCCTGCCCCCTCGGTTGGGGGGAGCCTGTGTAAACCTGGCTTCTGTGAGCTGTGCTCTCCCCCACCCCAAACTCAGCGCAGCTGGTGACTTTGGCCTTTTGTGGATGCATACCTTTCCCTTGGCCTGAGATGACTGAACAATGGATTTCCCTTTATCTAATCAGCAGTTTGATTTTCGGGCCGAAGTCCTAGTCTTCAGGGAGGCTTCTTTGGTTGTAGCTTCTTTATAATGAATAAAACTTTATATCAATGTTTGAGGCATGAACTGTTTTCAGTCTCTGATACATGGGGAAAAAAAAAAAGCTGGCAATGGAAGATTGGGAAGATTGTATCCTATTCCAGTACACTTAGATTTTTTAAAGAAAACTGTTACTTCGTTAGAATTCAAGAAACAAGTTGCAATAAAACGTTAGAAATACTGTAATACACTCATAGCGTGGTATCACACAGGACCCCACAAAAAAAGGGGAAATGTCCTCTGTGATAACAGTGAAATTGCAAAACTGCACCGGTTACACACAGTTATCACTGGAGAAGTGACACTTTCAGTGTCTGCCCGAACAGCCTAACGCCTTGCAAATGCCAAAACAAGTCTGAAACACTCAGATAAGTAGAAGTGATGAGAAGTGATAAGAGACCTTTTCAGAGGACAGAGAGAACACAACTGGAAAATCTATCTCTAGCATGTGCGAGAATAAGTTCTTGTAGTGCTGAGTAGAAGTGCCGAGGAAAATGCAGTTCAACAGGAGGGAAAGAAAAGGCGCTGAAGAGATACTTAGGGAGCAGGTTGATTGTGGTTAAAACCTGTACCTCGATCCTGTAATTTTATTTGGGGATTCTATTGACCGGGGGTTGTAGAGAATCTCTCTGCTTTTTACTTTTTTTTTTTTTTTCCCTTCCGGTTACTGCCCCATGTAACTCGTCTCCTTTATTTCCAGCTCGCTTCAGCAACCGCATGCTGTTCCTGCCCCCGGCACGCAGGAAGCCCCCAGGACACAGGTGGGATCGCGGGCCCGCAGTGCCGGGCTGTGCCCGTCCCGCCCCGGCGCCGCCTCCCGTCCGCGGGCACGGCCGGTGCGGCGGCGGGAGAGCAGCGGGGGCGGGTTTGTGGCTGCGGGGCTGCGGTCCGCGTCCCCCCGAGCACACGCACCCCCCGAGGGCCTGCCCCGGGCAGCNGGCCGAGCGAGGAGGGCGTGCACCGGGGCGGGCGGGCGGTGGGGACGCAAAGGAGGACGCTTTTCTGAGCCAGGCACCGTCCCACAAAAAAAAAAAAAAAAAAAAAAACCAAGGGGGGGCACCAACC
>VWZW01003153.1:1198108-1234253 GCA_013397115.1 Edolisoma coerulescens
CCCGGCCTGGGCACACGCCGGGCCCCAGCGCCGCTGTCACCTGCCAGGCAGGGTTGTAAGGCCAGGACGGACGGTTCCGCTCGGCATTGCCTCCGGCATCGCCTCTGTTTCCTTCATGTGGGCACACAGGCTTCTCAAGAATATCACGCAGCTGCAGAAACGCAGCTTCTCCACAGTGTATCACATAGTGTACCCCTCACCTGGGCGCAGGGCACGTGCGTGTCATAGAGCGGTAACTACACTTGTCAGGAACATTTCTTACACGTAGAGGGCCTTGCTGTGCCAGGGCGATCCTCCGGGCTCCTTTATCTGCCCTCCGTTATCAGCGCGGCAGTCTGAGGACTCCCCGTGAGGCGGTGAGCACCGGGCGGTGCTGGCCGGCGTCCGTCTGTTCGCGCCTCACGCAGGCCGTGCAGCGCTTCGGCCTCCGTGCGCCCTCCCGGCCCTCGTCCTGCGCAGAGCTGGAGGCTTGTGCACAGCTGTAGCTCCGAGGTTAGCCAAGGCACTCAGCTGCGGGGCCGGCTTTTCTCGGTTAAATTGCTGTTGGGAATAGAGTTTCATTGTTTCCTGCGTAGTTTACGATCTGGGACTTTTGTGGTGCCCTCGTGGATACAAAAGATACAGGAATGCCAAGATGGTGGGCTTGTGGCTCTGATGTTCAGTGCATTTTGAAATATCAAGTTGAACTACCAACGTTTTTCAACTTGGTTTTGAACAATTGTGAATAGCTGGTTCTTATTATGAATTAATGGACCAGCATCAACTGGTAATTGTTACATTTGTCGTGCATGGTAGATTCTATTTTTCTTTTTAAATTTTCTTTTAATTTTTTTTTTCTTTTTCCCAATTTCCCCATGTGTTAACTTGGTTATTTTTGTAAAGTCGTTGCAAAACTAGTTTCGACACCCTGACTGTAAGGGATGACTCTTTTATGTGGAGAGAAGATGATTCATTTCTTTGCTAAATGTGGGCCACTCTCTTAAGCACAATGCATTTAAGTGAAATTATTGGAGCAAGATAAGGCATTGTTCAGTTCTTGAAATAAAATGTAAAGGGACATCTATGTGGAAACCCCCCTGTCTCTTCCACCAGACTTCTTTTGAAGCGCATGGCGGGTCCAAAACATGAAACACAGATCAAAACGTAGATCTTTGTTTTAAAGGTGACCTTTGGTAGATTTGAGTCTACTTACGCTGTCAAAATGTTATTGTAATAGTATAATGGATTCCAGAGTGGTTCAGCTGATTTATAACGTTCAAATTGCCTTTTGTAAAAATAGATTTGAGCTATTTTTAGCATTTTTCTTATCCATACTAGATCAGGACAAGAAGTCTATGTAAACAGATAGAAGTATTTGTTTTTTCTGCTTGGCATTGTGTGGCACCATGAAAAGTTGGCAGCTGGATTTATCCATCCCTGGATTCATTTTATTCATTGGACTCCAGTCCCTGCTGAGAACATTGCTGGCAACACGATTCAAGCCGTTGGTCCTCATCCTTTGAGATCTCGTACTTAAAACTACTCTTGAAGACAACTGCAGATGAAAATGAAAATTAATTCAGTGGCCAAAGCATGCTGTTGGAGCATGCTGAACTGCAGGGGTTTGCCTGTTTTTCTGTCCCGTGCTAAGGTGAGGTGCAGTGTTAGAACAGCCTGAGCACTTTGGCTTTGACAAGGAGTGAAGTGAGCAGGTGGGTTCCTACGCTCAGCTTGCTGCCCAGCAGTCTGGGATCAGCCCTGACCTTCATATTCACTATATTCCTGAGCGCTTGACCCCTTGCGGTTAGCCCGTTAACTCGCAGGAGAAAAGCAGCCGGGGAGAGGAAGGACTGTCCAGGCTCCAAACCTCCGGGCGGATCTCGTAGGCAGAGCTGCTTCCTGCTGTGGGAAGCCTGCCACAAAGGTGCCTGGCAAGCAGGCTGTCAAGCTGCCTGAGACGAAGAAGTAGAAGGATAGAGAGCCCTGGGATGATCCAACAAACAACGGTTTATTGACAAGGTAGGGTCCAGGAAAACTCTCCACCGAGGGCTCTCGTGCAGAGAGTTTTAAGGCGGGCAAAATGAGGGGGGGCAAGGGTACATAGCGAATGGGAATGGAGCAAAGGGGTCGATACAACTGTTAACAGCCAATAACATGGAACAGGAGAAGAGGGTTCAGCTTCTCCTCCAACCATCAACCGAACTAGGACGAACTTTCTGGAAGAACAGGTGGTGCCCTACTCAGTGTCTCTGCCTACGGACGCACCCTCTGATTCGGGTTCGTCTGCCCATCTGATGGCTAGGGCATGATTGATAGGGGCTGGCCGTAGGTCGTGGGGCTGGGGCACCACCACATCTTCCCAGCAAACTATTTCATGCAGTTCATTTCTGTAATCAGACACAGGCTTGTTCATGAAATGTAAACCCCACAATATTTTACTACCTTAGTAATCAAAATAACAAAATGTGTTCCCTCTGAAATACACCCTTTAATGGAGAAAATAATCGTATTATCCCAATGTCTTGCTGCTCATTTTCTTAGATGGATGTGTGTGACAGGACCAGGGATAAAAGTGTTTGTACCACTGCAGGGACTGCAGTTAAAAAAGGGGTTTTGTTCCAAGTCCTGCCCTGTCCATAGTGCCCTGTCCTGCATCCCCTACAGCAGGTCAAAGCAGGTTATTGGTAGATGTGCCCTGTGGCTTAGGGTATTACTTTAATGCCTCTTTGCTGTTCTGATCTGGGTCAGCTACAGAATCAAAGCTTGTAGATTTTGTTCTCATGGATGTTTAAGATTGAGGTTAAGGTACCAGGATTCGTCCCTGAGAACCACGAGTAGAGGAAAAGAAATAAAAAAGCAATAAACATTTGCTTTGGATAACTGGAAAAACATGCATCAGTTCATGCAAGGAAATGGATTAATTTCTGTAGTGATGAAAGGGTGTGATTCAGGCCATACCTCTTTGCAGAACACCTGAGACCAAGAGTTCAGGCTCCTGTGGGCGTGTTTGCTAAGGAAACAGATAAAAAAGCCCAGGAGTGAACCAGGTCTTTTCTTTGGGTTGATTATTTCTCATGCTACTTTTTTTTTTTCCCAGATCCAACAGTGTTTGTGCTGCACCTAGTCTTTCTCTTCACAGTTTGCTGGAAAAAGAGATTGCAGTCCTGATTGGTTTTGTTTGGGTTTTTTTTAAGAAAGGATTTATAATGGGAGCACCACTTACTCCTTAATGTTCAGCACCTGTTTGAATGCTGACATCCCTCTATTGAAAACAGGGTGCCTAACTTTTTTTGTCCTACTCAAACCTACCCACACAAGTAAGTCACGTTGAGTAGGCCATGTGTGAGTAGGCCACACTGAATTACTCATACAGGTAAAGTTTGGCATATCTGCTTATTTTTCCCCAATGTGCTTGTAAATTATTGTTGGATTGCTCAAGGAAATAGCTTATTTTAAGGAAAACTAAAATTGAAATTTAGTAAAATTTAGAGGCACTGTGTGGCTGTGTACATTTTGAAGTTTTAAGCACAGAAGAAAAATAAAAGAGGGGGGCAGGGGGGAAGACACATAGCTGACACTGGGTATAGGTCTTACGTTGGTGGGGAAAAGAGAGAAGCCATTCTACAGGCACATAACTTAGGTTACATTCCATGCCCCACTCTGACAACGGCATTTTCCTTAGGCTTCTCAATGTAACACTGCCTCAACAACACTTGTGAAAGCTCTTACACTGAGCCCTAAGTCCATATGAAAAATGAATGAGACACATTTTCCAAAGCACCTTAAAAACTGTGTGTGGGGAAGCGGGAGGCCTCAGTGCCGCAAGATGTGGCATCAGTCCTCTGTGTATGGTAATAGTATTCCCAAACAGAGAAAGGCTCGAGTAGCTTGTCGTACAGCAGTGTCTTAGCTGAAGGTCTTGCAAGGGTTCAGAACTGCTCTACTTGATTCAGTGGTTTACTTGTCCCTTTCTTTTTTGTATATCAATATTTCTGTGTTTGCAAGTATGTGTTTAGGTATGTAGATAGACATTTGAAGAAAAGGAGTTTAAAAACTCAGTGGGTTCTTTATCTTTTACAGAATATACCTGGGAAAATATTTAGATTAGCAAGAATGGACTGTGTAGCTCTTCAGCTTTTTCTCTGTGTTAGTCTTAGAGTAAAAAGGTTCTTTCCAAATCACGTGAACCCCAGGCACTGATGCTGCCCATGCCAGCAGAAGAGGCAGTGCCTGAGTGAGGGCAGGAGTTGCTGTGCTGGGTCATTGCACTGCATGTGAAACAAGCTCCAGCTCGGGGTGGGACAGAGAAGGAAGGTTCTGCTCCCACACAAGTCGAGTAGGTTTGTTGTATCTGAATGTATTGCATTCTTTCAACAGATCTTTGAGGCCCTCCCCAAGAGCTGAATTCCTGCACTCAATTAAACAACACCTGCTCTAATTAATAATTGACAGCATAACACTGCTGTTGTTTATGAATTGCAAAATTCAAGGAAGAAGATGCACAGTGGATAATTTGCACTGTTTGTACTGTTGTCCCTGTGTTACTGTTTAGAAAGGGCAGTTTGAGTCAGGTTATGTAAAATCTCGTACAAGCACAGGTCTTTGAACCCTGTGAGAGGCAGAGTTTTATTGTATTAAAGCACTGGAAGGGGGGAATCCATCCCAGACTTTGAGCACTGTTTGAAGTATTTATATTGAGTGGGAATAATTTGAGTTATGGATTTTTTTTTATTTTCTTTCTTGGTGAGTGTCAAAGTTTGGTAAAGTGAAAGTTAAGTAGGAACTAGGTAGGCTTTTCCCTAGTTCATTTATGGAGAGCTTCCCTCTGAAGCTGTGTGTGCTTAACTTACAGAACATATTCCAAATTATTATTTTCTTTTTTTCTTTTTGAATTCATTGAGCAGTAGGACATGGCAATGTTGCTGTGGAGGGACATCTGCAAACAGATAAATGGGCTGGGTCCCTGCTTGTGGATGGCCCTTACCTGTTGGCCAGAACTCACCTATGTAGTAAGGAGGTGGGGGAATGACCTCATGGTGTTCCAGAAAGAGGTGGGATAAGAGAAGAACCTCAAACTTAGTCTTGAAAGGGTTTGAAAAAGCCAAGTCAAAGGAGTGTTCAGGGAGGGTGTTAGAGGAAGTTAGAGTTGTGGTGTAGGGCTGACTTGCACCAGCATTTTCCTGCTCTCTGGAGAGTGGGCAAGGTATTCCCGGTGTGGGGGTGCATGAAAAGTGCATGTGAGCGTAGATGAGGGGAATATCAGGCATAAAGAAGGAAGAATTAGAGTGTGGTAAATGTGGAAAATAGAAGAGGAATTACATACAGTGTCAGAGGGAAAGTGAAGATACTCAAATCCTAGAGGAGCTGAAGTATCAGAATGGCTTTTAGCTGTGCTGCCTATTCAGAGCTGTGAGTTGGCAGGCATTTGGTGTAGAGGCTGGTAGGTTGGGAAAGCTGGGAGTTGGATACCTGAGAAAGTATGTTTGCCTGGGAGCACTCAAAAGGAGGACATCTGGAACTGAATTGTGGACAAAGTTTTATCTGGAAGGGTGGTCCCTGGGCAGTTTTATGTTTATTCAGTAGTGACTACATCATACCAATGAGGATATACAACCAGTCTATGGTAAAGGTAGAGCAGGAAGGGAGGGAGGTGCCTTACAGAACCCCTGTGTCAGGTAGTTCACTGATCACAAAAGAGAGCAGCTTGGAGCACCAGAGGCATAGAAAGAGGTTTTGGGTTTGGGGTTGTTTTGGTTTTGGCTTGTTTGGTTGGTTTTTTCGGGGGGGTGGGGCGTTTGGTTTGGTTTGGGTTTTTTTACTGTGCTTCGTCTGAAAGAGTGACTGAGTAAATTTAATTACCTTCATCACATTTACTGTCAGGGATATTGCATACTTTACTGATACCGAAATCGGCTAGAAAACAAACTTTCTAACACAATTCGAAGTATTAGACTGCAGGAATTCTTTATTCTCAGTGCGCTGGACACACCCAGAGGATATCTCCTCAAATCGGGTGTGTGTGAAACTTTACAACAAAGTATTTATTCCATCATGGCCATAGATATTCATTACAGTGCACTTCCTCGCTAATCCGTAAACATCACTTTTCCTAGAACTAATTTGCATGCATCCGCCTCTCACTGGAAGTCCTTTTATGGTCCTAGAGGGCTGTCTGAAGGGGTCTCTGGTCCCTCTCTGAGTGCCCCCAGTGTGAGAGATGACCTTGCCTTGAACTTGTCTTAGGGCATGCGCTGTTGCTTCTTGTTACGTGGCTTTGCCACAAAAGCCACTATATTCCTCACTATCTGTTTATCCACTGGTTCCAGCTACATTTAGCATCCTGTGTGTCTGCTTTTGCATTCTTTTGTCTATTTTGCTGCTTAGTCTTCAAGCTCTATTTAGCAGCTTCGAGGGGAACTGAAAATTTCTATTCGCTTTGTTGTCTGTCATTACAATGAAATCAGTTTCTGGTGGAAAACATCTGCACAGGACCAAATGGCTGGAGTGTGCACCTGTTTGGTGTGTATGTTAGAAGTGGTTTTAAAAGCTCATTTTGAAGAGAATGTTGAGCTGTTTTCAGCATGAAAACAGATGTTTTAATTGAAATCGGTGACAACACTGTCGGTCTCTGTGTCTTCAACTTGTACCTGTCTCTGCCTCCATCTGGGGAGTAGGTTGGTGTTAATTTTGTGTTGGAACAGTGCACAGAGTATGTGTGTTTTGCAATAGCTGACACAGCTGGCCCGTGCTATCTAAAGCCCTGATACGCATTTATCATATGGTTAGAGGTGCTACCATCTCACTGCAGCACACGGGACGGCTCTCACAGGGAGTGTTTGGTTGCAGCCCAGATGGCATTATTAGGATTTAGAGTAGATATGTCAAATGTGTGACAGGTGTCCCATTTGGAGCCACATCTATGAACCATTTGATTTACCCTGTAGCATTGCTTAGCCAGCACGGTTTATTGTTGTTTTTAAGCCTAGCCGTATATAACATAAAAGTTACTTTGATATTTGGTGTTTCTATCCACTATTCCACCTTCTGCACGTCCTAAACCCTGGCTGCATTTCAAAAAATAAAGTACTCTTCTGTTCTTGTGTTCTCAGGATATTTTAGGACTCATTATGAATATAGGGAAACAGCAAGAAATATATTTTTTTCTTTTTTTCTTGTCTGTTAAGTAGATATCCATTTGTAAGATTATCATCACATATTTAAAGTACACAGGCAAAGAGCAAGACCACTAAACTTAGAGATGAATGGTATCAGCTATGCATCATTATATTTAATTACTAATTGTCTTTAATCCTACCAAGTAGTAATGTAAAACTACTGCTTATGTTACTTGGAGCTGTTTTGCTTAACTTCTGCTGGCATTGTGCAAACTTTAAGGATCATTCCAACACAAACCGTCCTGTGATTCTATTCTAGAAATGCTATTTAATTATTCAAAATGTGGCAAAGAGCGCCAGGCCTGTGCCACATCTTTTCAGCCAATAACAAGGAGAGGGCTAGTTCTACAGAGAAGTGCAGTTAGTAATGGTGAAGGGGCAAAAGTTTGTAGAAAACCATCTCAAAGGTTAATGACATCAATGGAGCAGTTTAAAACTTAACAACTAAAAAAAAGAAAGTGTAATGTGGAGTAATTAGAAAATAGCACATGAACCAGATACATGAGTAATCAGTACCAAAAAAAATGTCCTTTTGCAAATAATTGTGGTCATGTACCTTTGCTCCAGGGCTGGGATATTTGTAATGATAACTCTGAGTCTGACTGCAATGAAACATCTTTCCAGGGGTAGGTACCCCCTGCCTCTCAGTGCTGTCTGTGCACCCAGGCAAACCCCCCTGTCTGCTCCACTCTCTTCCAGCAAGACCTTTCTGTTACTGCAGAGCTAGTTCAAGTATTTCTGTGCACTTGTAGCCCTGGGTTGTGTAGTTTTAGTCCTGTGTGCCCACTGCACACAGATCAACAGCTGAAAACAGCTTAATTATGCTTTCAGTGATCCCTTCAGAGGGACCTTCTTCATCCATCCAATACCCGACAGTAGACCTGTTTGTATTTTGGTGTCATTATAGGTTCTGCTCCCTATACTTTCTTTTAAGGACAGCAAAGAAGACATGAGTGTAGGAAGCAAGGGGAGGAGGTGTGTGGAGGGATGGTTTGATGTACAGTACACCCAGTTCATGCTGAGATCAATACTCTGATTTACTTAATTGGAAACTGAAGGCTCTGTTTTTAACATAGAGTAAGAAACTCTGGAAACCTGCCAGAGCAGGCAGCATGCTTCCAATTAAGTGTAGACCCAGCCACCCACAAAACCATACTTTCTCTCACTTCCACATTGATTCTTGGCCCTCCTTAAGTAGCAGATTTGACTTAAATTACTGTTTTTCATATTCCAGAGACTGACAAACTGAAGCCTATAGCTGACCTGTGGTAAGCTGTACCTTAGCTTACCTTACGGTTAGAGCCCAGCCCTCTACATACAAGGCTGGTGGATAATTTTGTAAATCAGACTCCGTCTCAGACTGCATTCTTTAATGCAACTGAAACTAGTAAGTGGCAGAAGCAAGATGAGAATTTCAGATACTTGGGGTTTTATTTTTTTTATTATTATTTTATGGAGAATTTTAGTGTAACTCTCTGGCTTTGTGCTTGCACAGAAGTCCTTCCAAATGCAAATCGAAGGTTGCCCTCAGGTAGGGTTGCAGCTTACCATTTGGAAACAGCCTGCTGCTGGAGGCATGAACTTCCACACCCTCCAGTGGTAGAAGTGGAAAGGCTGCTGCAGTAGATGGGTTTGGTGGTATTATTAAGTCTTCTACAATCAGCAAAACTCAAATCTTTTTCTCTGTACAGAGAACCACATGCTGTCCCAATTTCTTGGGCTCATAGTGGTATTGCTATAACTCAGTTACTGTTTCTTCTGTTACCCTTATTGCAAAATAAGGAGGGAAAGGACAGAAACACTGAGTGTGGCAGCACAGTGCTGAGTAAATAGTATCTACACTTAATTCCTCTTGTCATTAGATTAATATCCAGACCCTGTAATAAAGCTTTTGTCATTAGATGTACATCCAGTCTGTAAAATAAGGTATCTTTAAGGAAATGCCTATTCAAAACCACAGTATGGCTGTTTCTTGGGGAGACACTCCTCCTATTCTCCCCAAAGCAGTAGTCCAACAGTCAATCCCAAGTGATACAACAGGCATGGAAGGAAGTGTTCTGTTTTTGAGCTATGCTGTTCAGCCATTCTTCATCACTGAGGAAGACTAACAAGCTGGTGCAAAGTGTAATGTCAGAGCCTAAACCTTTATCAGCATAATCCAGAGGACTTTTGTGAAAAGCCAAAACAGAGAAATGAAGACGAAAAGGTTTTGGTTGATTTCTCTGTAGAGGGTCTCATTGAAATGGCCCCATAGGTAAAAATTTGTGATGTGAAATATCTTACATGTGCTACATCTATACCACCACTGTTGTGAAAAGCTGGCTACAGGGTGATGATCCTTCCGAAACTGCTCTGGTAGTGATGGACACAGGTTTTTTTCAAAGGATGGATAACTTATTGCAGTAATAATCACTGTGAGCAGCCATGAGTATATTTTAATATCATCTGCCAGAGGAAGAAATGGTGTTAATAAGACTAATCCTCAGAGCCACACAGTGCAGCATTATTAAGCTCACTCAGAAGAGCTGACACATTCCCTTTGGTAAGCTACAGGGAATGGCCATGACTGCAAATGTGAGACCCTGCTTTGCTCCCTTCCCCATTGGCACCTCCGCTCCATTCACATCAGCAGGAGCTCTGTGCAAAGATCAGAGGGAGATTCTGACCTCCATTCTGTGGTTAAGGCAAAGAGTCCTTCAGGCAAAATGATATGTGATCCTATAGTGCAGTTGGTGCTCTCAGCCTGGAAAGTAAGGATACCAAGACACCATCTGTGGCTGAGTAGAGAAAATAGTCAGACATTCTTTTTTCTTAGAAGATACATAAAAATGAATGCAGACTCCAGGTAAATTCCAAAATTTGTAGTTGGGAATATTCCCCTTTTCCTTAACAGTCAGTTTTATATAGTAACAAGAAAAGACCTGAAAATTCAGTTATCTTTGACATCCTGGGGAAATTAACTCCACAACAGTTTCCACAATTTTCTATGAGCTTCAGGAGCATTTAGCTTCCCTTTCAGAAAGGAGATGTCCCATCAGGTACATTAGAAATTCAGTTCTCACAGTGGTTTGGGGAAGGACCATCTCCATGGTAGACTTTAGAAGACCAGCATCATCTGCAGTCAGATTTCCACCGTAAGCAAGTTGAACTCTGAGGATTTTGAATGATCTGTAGGACACACCATGGGCTCTTACCAAAGTTACCTCGAGCTTCTCTTTTCTCTGGAAATTTTAAAAGGGACAATCAGGTTGTGACTCATACACCTTCTGCATTCAAACCCAGTGCTTGCAGTTGGTTTTTTGAGGCATCACATTATAGATACCACATTTCTAACTATTTCCTACATTTGCCTCTTCTGCAGCCAGTAGAGTAATGAATTTGCTGTGTTACCCAGGAGCTGAATGCTCTGCCACAGCAGCAGCTTTCCAGGCCACTTGGCTCCAGAGGAGCTGCTTAAGGTCTTTAATAGCAGTTTTCCTTGACTTCTAATTCACTTTTGATGACCATGAATTTTATTAATTAGAATGATCAGCAGGTCACATTAATTGGACAAGTATTAGGTTGGTTCTCTAAAATTAAAAACTAGTCCTGATCGTGCAAGCACATAAGTATGGGTCTAACTTCATGCCTGTGATCTGCTCCATTGGACTCATTTAAGTGTTTGCAGGTAGCTGCTGACCATGTTCTCAGTGCCTTGTGTACTAAATTCCCTCTCCTCCTGTTCAACTACATAGAGAAAACTTGGTTAGGAGGTTTGTTTTGTTGGTGGTGTTGTTTTGTTTGTGCATATGTATGTTTTTAGGCAAGTAAATTTGTTTTCTCATATTTGGCAATAAAAAATCATCTGGTCATTTCCAACTGCAGCTGACAAGACATAATGTGTTGGAACGTCATTTCTAGTGATTAGAAACTGTGTTAGGCATCGTCGAAGGAAACTCTTCACTCTTACATCAGAGTGACAGATGAGTGCCCTGTAGATCTATTTGTTTTTACAAATGGCTGTTTATAAAGCTCAAGTTCTCTTCCAATCTTGAAAAGAAAGTACAGAAAAATTGAAAGCCAACAAACAAAATTAGTTTAAAATAAAATTAGTTTTCATATTTTTAAATATTTAAATAGAATGTACAAATTTGAAAATAATATTCATTTATTTTAAGGTTATATTTAATTTTACTCCAGAAGCCTGTTTTTAAACTTTTTACATTTACTTTTTAATGTGTTTTGTATGAAGGAACAATTTAAAAACTTTTACGTTTTGATGACTACTACAACTGGAGGTTTTATGTAGTTCATGCTTTCATAACAAACCTGTAAAGTAAATTGTTTGCTGAGATTTTTAGAACCGAACACTATCTCATTATATTTGCTGCTGTTGAAAACTTGCCTTTTTTGCTCCTGCCATAACATTTTGCTGGGGCTATATGGAACTAATGCAGTGTGGCCACTTGGTTTGCTGGCTGCCATTCCACTGAGTTTACATTTTAATAACACAGACTTGCCCTGTAAAAGCTGAAATATCAAAGGTTTTTTTAAATATAAATATGCACTTCTAAAAATTATAAATTAGCACTGATTCCTTCTTACTTTTGCAATACTCCAGCCCTATATAATAAACAATTAAGAAGTCTGATGATATGACTGTAGATAAAATAAAACCTGAAAATTGCTTCTGTGGCCCCTAAATGTGAACAATTTCATAACTGGAGATTGAAAAACTCCATCGTTTGGATAAATGGGAATGGGTAATGTCTGCATGGAAGTGATGGGAAACAGAGTTGCTATTACAATACAGGTAAGCAAGGGATTTTGCTGACTGGCCATGTATAATTACCTATTTTAATATTCCATCATTGAGTATCTATCTGGCTTGGATATGTTGTTGTGAAATGACCTCCAAAAGACACTGATAGCCCAAAGTTTTCATTAAATCCTATCATGGTTCTTTGTCTGGTTTAGAAGGATTTGTTTCCAGTGTCCACTTCTACTGCAGATGGGTTCAGTGCCTGGGCACAAGAACAGGAGGTGGTGGCTGCCCCCCTGAACTGACACTGGTCTCATTCTGCCCCCAAAGTCTACACACTCAGTTCATCCACATGGCCTGTTCGGTGCATATTTTATTTGAAATGTTACCGCTGTAGAAAAAAAAGGTGCATTTTAAAGATTAATTTTGACATCATGTTGTGTAATAGAACCGTTTTATTTGTGTCTTCAGGATGTTGACCTGAAAGCACGTCAGGGAGCTTTGGATGACTGCTGTCCACATCAAGGAGAGGATCAGCTGGAACTGCAGGAGGAGGTGGAGAAAGACATAAATCAAGTAAATGATGGAAAAAAGGGAAGAAGGGAAAACTGAAGAGGAAGTGAGGGAGGATATAGAACTTATCACTAAGATAAATAGTAGTGAAAAGAAATGGAGTTAAAGGTTTTGAAAGGAATAATTTATTTCCTCTGTTTATTTGAAGTGTTCCTTGCCAGGGCAAAAAAGGAATGGTCGCTTCAGACAATACTTTGTGAATGATGCCTTTGTACACCTTCTCGAAAATTGCCTCCTTCCCTCAATCCCCCACTACTTTTTGTGTAGTTGAAATATTCCCAAGTTTCCAGGAAACACTTGCAACTAACTGTTTTTTAGTTTGGGTTTATTTTCTCCATTGTGAAGGTGGTGTGCTTGTGGGCAAGGATGTTTTTGTCTACAAACACTGGAGACACGGATGCTAAATTATACTGCTCTCGCCATTTATTTAAGCTTGATGCTCCGATGTAGAATTACATTTGGGACACTGGACTGTTCAGTTTTGTTCTCTCTGAGAGCTACAATGAAAAGGGCACTCAATTTTCTTGAGACCTTGTGAGAGCTGAGAACATCTGATCCAGCCTCTCTGTTTGCCACTCCCCTGAGAGCTTGGCTTTGAAAAAATACCCGATTTTTCCACACTGGTGGGGAGGTTCAGCTTCAGAGGAAAGCCCAGTTCTGCTGTTGTGGGCAGAGTAGGGATGCTCAGGCCACGGAGCTGTTCTGCTCGTTCTAGCAACGTGTCATCTCCCATCAGGATGAAGACTTGATCATGGGGTCAGCAGCAGTATTGCACCGTGTTCTGTTTCCTCTCAGACTTTGATTTTTACCTCCTTTTACAGAAAATAGCTGTGCTTTACAATGCGTTTCTCTTTCTTTTGTCACAGAGCAACTGCAACCATGTAGATTCCCTTGTCTCCTTAGAGGGCTATTTACAGCTTCTGTCATCGCAGGTGGAAAACATGCTAGAGGTAAATGAGAAAATACAGGTATTGCCAACAGACTGGAATACAGCCAGCAATTACTGGGTAATGACTTATTCTGTTTTATCAAATAACCACAGCCTTCCCCACCCACTCTGGGAATATAGTAGCAAATCAATGTAGTAAAACTTACCTGAAGATGCTAAAGGTACTACTGTCCACCTTTTACAGCAGCTCTCATTTGCTCTACTTGAGAAATTTTCCCCAGCAACTTGTCTGGTGTGGGAGCTGTGTCTTTACTGTGATCTGGTGTTCAAAGTTGGATGGAGCCACTGGACAACTCAATTAGTTCAACTAATAGTAGCCTTTCTGAAACCTAATGCCAATTTGTATTTATGCAGCAGCTGTGGTTCTCTAGAGCAGCAATGATTTATTATACAGTAGCAGCTATTGAGCATTTGTGGTGAAAGATTACAGTTGTCATAAATATTGGGTCAAGTGCTTAAAAGGTTACTACTCTCAAGAAGAGCAGATCCATCTTCACTGCAAATCATGTCAGTCAGCGTTAGCAATAAACCCATTTAGTGTTTTGGTTTTTGGGGTTTTTTTAAAATCTTGTGGCCCTCTGATGCTATATTTTACTTTCTGCGTGCCCGTCCTCACAAAAAACAGTTGTTATCTTAATTGAAGCCTCCCTCTTCTCCCACAGTTCATAGCTGCCACCACTGACCAGGAAGCTTCTCCCTACATTCCTTTTCTGCAGTACTTCAAGGGCATCTTACATACACTTCCCATCATAGGATCCTCTTCTGCGGTCATTAGTGTTTTCCATATAACTTCATGCTTATCTAGTTTTGGGAATCTCTAGGTTGGTGTTTTCCATATAACTTCATGCTTATCTAGTTTTGGGAATCTCTAGGTTGGATAGTACCTTCTAGCCCATAAATTAGCCTCCTCTTCTGTTCAGCTCTGGAAATGGATTGCACACTAACAACGTGTAGAAGTTCATCAGTTTAATTTTCACCATTCTTCTCATAATTTGAAAGGAATTTGGGTGTAGCCTTTATGCAGCTATTACAAAACACAGTTGCATGTTTTATTTAACATTATTAATGCACTGCCATCTTGTGACAATCTATCTGTTGAATGTGGATTGACTGTTTCTTCCAAGTATCAAGTCTTTACAATGAGTGGGATTTTTTAATAGCTGACCTGCTAAGAATCATTCTTTTCAAGGAATTAGTTGAAAATACTATCTCTATCTCACACACTGTAGGTGGTCTAGTACAAGGTAACTCCCTAGGAAAAATAAGGCAAGACCTTCTTCTGTTACCTGAGCTCCCAGTAAGCATAATAGAGAACTTAAGATGTTCTGGTCCTTAGGTACATCATTCCTTCCCTGTGGAAAGTGCTTTTTACATAGTCTATTCACTGCAATCAGAAAGTCCTTTCCTCAGACACAGTAAGGACACTCAACTGTGGAAGAATCTTATACACTTCTTATTTGATGTATTTACATTCTCAAGTACTTTTTATCCATCTATTTTATGACTACTCTGCTTGCCAGCAAGCACCCAACATAATCTTGGACAGTGGCTTTGTGCTTCTAAGACCCAGCAACTATAACTCACGTCCACAAAAGGTGGGCCTCAGTGCTACTGCAGCATTACCAGTCCAGTTTATTGTTTGGACATCAGGGCCAAGGCATCATATATCAGCTTTGGCTTTGTAAAAAAACCCTGAGTAGTAATTTAAAGTCAAGACATCCACAAAAGATGTGGTTTGGTGTGGGGGATGTTACCTCCAAACTGATTAATAAAGGAGTTCAGCTGAGTTTTGGATGCAACAGACCTCAGTTAAGTGGAACTAAACCAAATGTGGCACCTCACAGCCCCAAAAACTTCATAAATTGTGAAATAAGCAGTGAGACTGTGACAGCACAGTCTTAATGTTCCTGTCTTCCACTCCTCTTTTCGTCACCACTGTCCTCACTGGTTAACTTCTGCAGATGAGCTATTTATCTTCTTTTAAAAGTTCATTTTCTTTAGCACCTTGAACCAGCTCACCCTTGAATCATCAATACCACTACCAGGGAAGGGTCATGACCCCTCCTCCTGGAAAGACCTTTTTCTTAGACCAGATCAGACATAACACATAGGGCATAATTTGTACACATGGCAACAGTCCCATTTTTACCTCTCTACCCTCATCAGTCCCACGCTGTCCTTTGCAAGTCCTTCTCCCATTCCTTCAGTCACTTTTCTTCTGCACCCTTCCTGCTTCCTTTTGCCATATGCCAATACAGATTATGCTTTGTACAGATGGGAAACAGAATTCCAAACAGCTAAGAGTTTAACATACAAAAATCTGGCTTTAATAGAATCAAATAGTGGAATATTAAAAATGAATTGATCGTGACTGTGTAGGTGAGGGATGTAGAAGCATTCATTTTATGAAAGATCCCATTTTTCTCCCCCCTTCATCTTTTAGGTGAACTTACTGGAAGATCTACAAGTTGCTACTTCTAGTAGAGGTCAAGACCCATCATCCTCACACCACAATGTAAATTTGACCCAGACATTTCACAACAGTTTGAGTCCTCCTGATGCCATGCTACTAAGAACAGACTACCCCACTCAATTAAATTCAAAACCAAGACACTTACAAAGGCAAGAGTTTTTTCCTCCATCAAGCTCTGATACCACAAATCCAGAATCACTATTTCATGGGTCAAATTTGACAGGGCTGTTTTCAGCTGCTGACCTTAGAAATCTAACAGCCCATTATGATAATTTTGATGAAATTAAACTCATGTCTTTGGCTTTGGAGGAAGGCTTTAGTCCTATAGAAGTTTCCCAGATCTTTGAAGAGCCTAGCTCAGATTCAGGACTATCTTTGAATTCAAATCACAGCACCACCTCTTACTCAGTCTGCTGTGACGACGCTGTTGGGTACAGCAGTAGTGTTAAATCTGCTCCTTCATATGGCTTAGGAGCTGTTGGTGGCCACTGCCAAGAAAACACTAAACACAGCCATGTGGAATATCCAGGTGCTGCAGAGTGTTCTACAGAAGCCACACTTCAGCAGTTTCTTCATAATCACGCTTACAATCAGCTGCCAAGTCAAGCAGCATCCACTCCAGAGCATCAACAGATGTGGATGAAGAAATCAAACGAAGTAAAGGATAGGTGCCATAATTCTACGGCTACAAAGCGGAGCAGAGATGAATGTCGTGCAAAAGCTCTGAGAATACCATTTTCAGTCGATGAAATTGTGAGCATGTCCGTCGACTCTTTTAACACCATGCTAGCAAAGAACCAGCTGACAGAAACTCAGGTATCACTTCTACGTGACATCAGACGAAGAGGAAAAAACAAGGTAGCTGCCCAAAAATGTCGTAAACGCAAACTGAATGCAATTCTTAACTTGGAAGAAGATGTGTGTAATCTCCAAACGCAAAAGGAGAGCCTTAAAAAGGAGCACTCCCAGTGTAGCAAATCAATCAACCAGATAAAGCAAAAATTAAACAACTTGTACCATGACATTTTCAGTAGATTGAGGGATGACCAGGGCAGACCTGTTAACCCACGCCAATATGTCATTCATTGCAGTAGCAATGGTAGTGTTTTCATAATACCCAAGCACTTGGCCAAATCTGAACAGAAACAAGATAACAGAAAAGAGCAGAAACTAAAAAAGGGTGACTGAAGATCATCTAAATCACCTTTATTTTGCCTGAAAGCATGATAAGAATACTTGTGTGAAGACCAAACGTCAGCAATTACAGCAGTTCAAACAGAAACAACTACACTTGAGGACAAACACTCTATGTTCAAGGGTCTGCCAAACCCAGCCGTGATCTGTTAGAAAGTCTGTGAGCTGAGGCTTCTGGATGAGGAAATCTGTTTAGTTTTAGTTACAATTAAAGGAGCTAGACCATCAGTGTAGTGTAGCTTTATAGACCTATGTTAAAGCTAGAATGTAGTTACTGGTAATGGAGGCAGAGGGGAGAACATCAGTGAAGGGTAAGTCAACTTTAGATCAATGTTACACATGCGAAAAAATGTTTTAGTCTTGTGTACTTGACTCTTAAAACAGAAAATGAACTTACTCTCTAGCACTGAAAGAAAATTACAGTTCTGGTACATCAACCTAAATTCACTGTGGACTTACATAGTCTCCAGAGGTAACTGCGTGCTTCGCATTTATTCAGAATGGCTCTGATTTTCGTAGTTTTCCTTTGAGGAGAGCAGCCTGGGAGGGTACTGCATTTTTCCTCACTACTTTCACCACCGTAACTCCAAGCAAAGATAATCTACCACTTAATTTTACAACTCATAATTAATCTGCAAATAGATGCTGAAAAGTAGTGTTTGATTCAATATTGTCTTACCTTCATCCTCTGCAACTGAATCATTCTCAACTTCGTTCCACAAAAATGACCAATGGTGAATGAGTTCCTGTTCTGTTTTCTAGTGACTGTGATACATTTACTTGTGTACCTTCCCTTTTCTGCCCATTTTGATACCTTCCTCAAAAAGTACTTGAGTTTTTCTCTTTGGCTTTTTTAACTGGTATTTTTAAAGTGTCTTTAATGTTCCAGATTTAATTTTTTAAAAAATATATTTTACCTAATCTTTAAATTAAATTGAACCAAATTGTTATTTATCTATACTTGTAATTATGAGGTTACACTCTGATAGTGCTCCAAATGAAGAGTTTTTTGGTTTGACATTTATTTGTGCTATTAAAAAGAAGAAATTTTGTTCACTCATGAACTTAAAACATCCTATCCTTTACTGTTTTACAGCCTGAAAAAGGTCTGCAGAAGAGATGGCCTAAAAGGCCTATAATGAATGATAAGGAAGAAAGGTTGAGGTGTATTATTATGAAAATCACTACTAATATTAATGTCTAGATAACAATACTTATTTGTTTTATAACTAAAACATATAAAACCGGTATTAAAAAGTTCTCATTGATTGTGGCATGATGACAATGGAGCTAAT
This sequence comes from Edolisoma coerulescens, assembly GCA_013397115.1. Taxonomy (NCBI): domain Eukaryota; kingdom Metazoa; phylum Chordata; class Aves; order Passeriformes; family Campephagidae; genus Edolisoma; species Edolisoma coerulescens. The sequence continues at coordinate 1,216,488 of VWZW01003153.1, forward strand.
TTACATTCAGGTATGTTAAAAAACCACTTGTACCAAACACATAAGAACTACACATACAAGCAATACAAGCTTAAACGCCAAATTATACCTACTGAAGAAACAAACTGCCACTAGCATGTAAATCACATTGGCTGCTTGCACTTAGCTGTAACAAAACTGATACTATCAAGTGGCATTTTCTAAAAGGGGAGCACTAAGATAGTGTCAAATGCACTGAATCATCAGTAATGAAATCATCCTGTTCTAACAATTTGCTCAGCATTTTTCTATTAAAAGATTTCTTTAAATAAATGTGTGCATGTGTTCTTTAACGGTTTCCCCACAGCCTCTAATTGATAAGTGTAAAATCATAGCAGAACGTCTCATTACTGAGGCCACGCAATTACTTGCTGTTGGTTAAGCATCAGTGTGAGACATCTATCCTAATTGGTATTCACATGGGATTTGTGTACTAGCTAGATCACAAACTTCAACCAAAACATGCAATAGGTATCATACATATGATGAACTGTGAACTTTATTTCTAGTTGCAGGGGAAAGAAGTACATATTCAAGTCAGCGTGATCATAATTAAATGACATAATAAACATTTTTAAAGTCCATGCACTTACCCTTTGCAGGACCAGGTCTTTAAACCTACTTCACTACCCATGTGCATAAATTCTGATAGATACGAGGTTAGGGTCATAACTGAGAAATACAGAAAGGCAAGTATTTCTGCTTTAGGGCCTCACATGGGGAGGGAAAAAAAAAGCCTTAACTTTTTGGTGCCCGCTCCTTCAGTAGCAGTGGCAAGTGAGCTCTCTGGATTTTTGTAAGGCCAGCTGCTAATGGAGTATTGCATATACCCAGTTGGGAAACAGCTACACAGTTGAATTTTGGCACATGCCAAAAATAAAGGACACTGTAAACCCTTTCAGAACACAATCCTAATGGAAAGCAGCTTACTCCAACTGATCCATTTAAGGCATCAGCCTCAATGCCATTATGTGTAAATGTGAAGATTGTAAAGGATTATGAACTGCCCTCAGCTAATTCAACTGTCACTGCTGTTCAGTAACTGTATTTCTTTAACAAGTTGATATACTAACCTCAATTCCTCAGAACCCAACAAACTCTACCCTTACAAAAACCTCTTAGCTGAAATACTCATTTTGGGTGGACTGCAACAGTAGTCATGATACAATGAGTGCTAGGTCTGGCTGTACATTTTTTTCAAACCATCAGCTACCTGCCCCCAGGACAAAACTATAGGTAGAATTCAGACCAAGGTCCTGGTTTTAGTTGGAGTAGGCTCTCGTTATATTTCACCTAAAAGCTCTTGAAATGTCTTCCCTTTCTGCAACTAGCCTGTATTTAAAGAAAAATACCAAACACAAAACAAAACACACACACACACACACAAAAAAACCAAACAACAAAAAAAACCCAAACCACAAAAAAACCCAACAACCCAAAAAAAAATCCACAAACATTAATTGGTCTTGGCTATACCGTATGGTTTCATGTCCTTAAATGATGTGTGCAGCTAGGCTAAACAGCCTTAAGTTTTTAATACACTTCATCTACTGGCCTTAGTCCGTATTTGCAGCCTCTGTACAAAAATGGAGACACTACAGAGTTGAGCTTTTCAGGTAAACAAGACTGATCAAAGAAAGTTAATGAAATGGTTGTAAAATGCAGGTAACACCTGACTGAAGTCTGTCTTGGTGTCATTGCTGACAGATTAAGATTTTCACAAAATCAAAATCCCAAGTGTACAAAGCAGGAACTTTATTGTGTGAAAAGACACGATATGGTATCAAACCTACTCTGGAGCCAGATGTGACAAAGCCATTATGGCTGTGTCCTATCTTACTACTACTATGTTGGAACACAAGTCTCTGAAGTTAGAATGAAAACACTTTTTAAAAATATAGCTGGGAAACCACAAAGCTGATGATTGTAAACATAGCTGTTGACAACAGCAACAAAAACCAGAAATACCGAAGTGGGAGTGCTCATTAAAATACTGTACCCATGGTAAAGCTCTAAGTAATCCCTAACACTTCAGTGGTAAACTGCATTTTTATGTTAAAAGAGGTTATCGGCAAGAGGTTAGGAAAGGTCAGATTAAGTATAAAGGGAAAACACTGGGTGGTGGGGACATCACCATGCACACATAATACATTCCCATTACTGAGGGCAGCAACATGCACTGTGGAGCATTACCTGCTGGCTGCTCTTAGATCCACACCTGCTCTGGAGAAACATCCACCAGCAACAAATGCAAGCCAAGTACTTTATTAAACTGCAACACCCATAGCACGTTTTTTGAAATATAAGGCTGAACACCTGTGGGGACATCCTGTGAACAAGCCCTCCCAGAACAGACACAGCACTGCTTAAACACTACAGACACTTTCAATGACCACTACAGCACTGCACTAAGTGCAGCTTTAAATTAATGTTTCAGGTTTTATTCAATAGACTTGTCTTTTTACGACACTGAATTTTACAAGCTAAGGCTGTTCCTGCTCAAGAGCTTACAATCTAGTTTTAGATGGGGGAAGCAGAACAAACTTCAACAACAAAATAAAGGACAAAGCAACTTTGTGAGTATCATCTTGTCAATCTTTGTCCCTGAACACACACACATTTGTTCATTCTCTGGGAGTCGGTACAGTTCTAACAAGAATCTTGAGGACAGAAGTGGCAGAGACCTATAAATGAGGCAACAGAACACTCAGCACCAGGGTGTAGTAAAAAACTCTTTATTAAGGAAACCAAATAGAGATGGCAGATGTAACCATGTGAAGTCTTATTACTGTAGTGTACCTCATAAAGTACTGCAACTTGACACCTGCTGCACAGCTACTAGAATTCCGTGAAGTCCATTAGCCACCCATTTTCATACAAGAATGCCCCAACACAAAGCAAATAAGGGGAGGTGGGGGGGAAGGAGAGGGGGGAGAGTGCTGGTAACAGCAATTGTCTAGGACTTTCCCCCAGTCACCCTTTCTCATACAGTGAAGCAGCATGGGAGGTCACATAAGCTAGTTTGTAAATACTAGGTCCCCAAACACTGTTGACCTAGTATGTTCATAGCACTCTGTCAGGCAAGTCACACAGCTATTTATACACTGTTAATTTTACTGCTGATAAACAAACCAGTTCTTGCTCCATTAACTGGAGTAACTCCTGACAAAATTTCTGTGCAACACAAACCAACAGTAGCTGCAAAGCAGGAATACGACTGTTAAAAGGGACAGTACTTCTGGCAAAATGGATCATTATTACCCAAGCAAACCCTTCCATATAGCACTCCTATGCATTCCTAGATACACTGGATGGTATGGCTGAATAAACATGGCTCAAGAGAAATAGCCATCTCCCTTAGGTGGAGAAGTAACAGCACTACTATGGGGTTTCACTTGCATCACACACTCCACTTCAGAAACAAACTGAAACACTAAACCTACAGGGAATGTACAAGCCCCAGTATGTTCCCAGCAAATTATCCTCTACCAATAAGGTCAAGCTGCCCAAACAAACTCCACTGAAAACTGAAAAGTCAGATCCATTTCTGGGGCTTGAGTTTTCTTCCCCAGAAGTGATATGATTTCATCACCAAGGTATCATGTACATTCACCATCATACTAAAAGAATACAGTCTTCTTTCCCACACATAACAAAGATGAAGTCCTGTCCATTTTACAGTATTAAAAGCAACTGTTCACATTTTCCTGAATGCTTTTCAGCAGCACCTGCAGCACAACAGAAGTGAATAAAATTCAACTTTCTTCGTAAATAACACAAAGTCTGAGTGGCCAGAACACTACTACTGACCTCTTTCCACCATCACTTTGTAAATACAAGTCAAGTCATACACTCTATTTTTGCGTGTTCTTTGGCTCGCATACCAGTTATCAACAAGTTATGTAGTTTTTCCTTCTTCCCTCAGTTTGCTGCAGAAAGTGTTTGCTGGGGGAAAGCTGGACCTAAGTACGGACAACCTGATCCTCAACTGTTAGTACTCAGAAATACTGTGTTACACTTACTTGGAAAACAAAGTCTGTTAGTGACAAAACACAACTTGATATAAAATAAGAATACATTGTCTACAAATTGATGACCAGTAATGGACCACACAATACCGTTTTTATTTAAAGTTGCTAACTTCCAGTATCAGGCTGACTCAAAACTTCTCTCACCACACTCGTTGGTGAACACTGTGACTGTCACTTGCCTTAACTCTTAAGACCATACCAAGAAAAAAGTCTTTCAAGTTCAACAGTAGAACATAAGTAAACTTAAAGACACCAGGTTTTCAAGACTTTAAATATCCAGTAACTTTTCTTGCACAGTGCTGTCCCCCTATACGCTCCCTTCCCCCACTACCAACTGATCAAAATGAGAACATCCTTATTATGGAAAATATCCTTAATTCAAGTAAATTTTAAACCTTGTTGCAAAACTACTAAAGTAGTATCTCAAACAGAAAAGTAATTACTGCCCTTTGAAGTGGTTTTGGTTTTTTAAATGGTGTATGAATGTGGACTTGGCAACTGAAAGAAAAAACTTCCTTTAACTACATCTTAAGTTACAGGAAAGAAGACAAATTCCTTATGATCTGGTCATTCTGTTGGAAAGAAGAAAGTAAAGCAGGTTTGTGCGTCTTCATGTTCTGCTTCCGTTGCAGCCCATCGGTTACCTATGCAAATACTTCAAAGTTTAACTTAAGAAACAGAAAAAAATTGTACGTGAATCCTTAAACAGTATTATAAAGGTTAAAGACATGATGATTCTGGCAAAGTATATAAACTTTAAGTTTTGAATAAACCATGTATGAAGATAAGTGGTTAAAACAGTATAACCTCAAGATACCTTCCCTGAAAAACGCTTCCAACTGAAGCTTTCCCAAGCTCACACTTGGTGTTTTAGTGTTTTTGTTTGGTTTGGGATTTTTTGTTTTGGTAATTTTTTCCATCCCCAATGCAGCTATCAGTAATACAGTTTTGTACAGCACGAACTCTACATTTCAGTCAGTCAGTCTTTCTTCACGCTAAAAGCTCTTTAGAGATGAAAAGGATAAAGCTCTTGTCCTATTGCAATCTGACAAACTGACTTAGGTCAGTAGTTTCATTAACAGGAAAGTATGAGATAATATAAAACACAGCCAAAAAAAGCTACTTTTAAGCACTTGTGTCCAACAGCAAAGACGTCAGCACTTTAAATTTGCAGCCCTGTTTCTCCCAACAGAGAACAGGTGCCTATGGTCAGAGAAACAAGTTCCATGAACACACCTGTCAAACTGATTTTCTTTTAAATTCACCTCAAAATGGAATGTTTCAAATCATGAAAGGGTCTAAACATAAACATTATTTAATGTTAGATACACACTAAGTTTTTATTAAGCATTACACTAGAACTACTTTGGTATAAAAATACTTTTATTTTAAAGCTATGAAAGTTATAAATATATGTAGTTAAACTTTCTACTCACAGAATGTTTGCTATTTTAACATTAGTGATTTGTTTCTCCTAATGAATCTGAATTTTATTCGAAAGGTTTACAAGACATTATTACTATAATTTAAAAAACCCATCATTACAGGGAGCTGTACTAATTGTGATGTTTTATCAGTATTCATTTAACCTCTAGATTTTAAATGAAGGCAGCAAAAACAACTATTTTCTGATGATACAGAATTTCTTATTTCTTGAAGCGTTTCTGTGGTTGACCACTTCTTCATTAGTTACCTGCAGCATGGCACCTTCCTGCCAAAGAAAAAAAAAGTGTATCTGAAGATGTTTATCACATATGTCTAAACCAAATTACCAATAGGGGAACTTCAGCCATTTTTAAAAAAAAAAAGTATAAGCAGTTCACTGGTGTGTCTAACACAAAAGGAACAGGACTTTTGTTAGCTGAGTCCACATTCTTCAGTGGGTAGCCTTTTAAAGGCAATGAACTTTGAAATTAAGGCATTTTTGGTTGCCTTTTTTTTTTTTGGTAGGTTTTGTTGATTTTTATTTAAAAACCAAATCTAGTAGAGTATGCCACCCTTACTCTGAATAACTCATTCATTACTTGATAAATTTCCATTAATTTGAGGTGCAAACATTCAATGCAGTGAGAGTAAGGCTGACTAAATTTGGCACTAAGGTTTGTTAGCTGCAAGAACTATAAAAAATGGTGGAAACCTCAACATTCTAGCCAAATTCCAATTTACATAAATACATTGTACACTTATGAAATACCACCTGCAGTTTCATTTGAAGTTTTCACTTCCCCTCCTAAAGAACTGCTTATGCAGTTGTTAAAAGAATGGACGACACATTCCTTCACAGAGGCAGATGTATTCTGTGGTGCAATTTTTCCTTACACGTAAACAGTCTACAGTTACTTGGGAACCTTCAGGATGAAATGTGTTATATAAAATAGATTACAGCAGACAAGACACATAACAACATAGTTCATTTTCAACAGCACAGAACTACCTTCATTGCATTACCTTGCAACCACCATAATGCATAGACTCCCAAGAAAAAAGAAAATGTTGCAGGATGCAAAAATAAAGTTGTATGATTTAATTAACTTGTGACCTACCATTTTAACTACCAACACCAGGGATGGAACCCTTGCAAAGCTTTACTAATGGACACTTGCAGGTCTCATTTGTTCAACTGTAGCAGTGTACAGTGGCAGCAGTCTATGCTTGTCCAGGGTTCATATCATAGCTAGATTCCAGTAGGAAAAAAATATGTTAAGTAGCTGAAATTAACAATTTTTTTTTGTAAAAAAATTTAATAATACAAGAAAACAGGATTCACAAGTTTCTTTTCAATTTGTAATTGTTAATTCATTGCTATGTTAAACTACATAATGATAATCACTATACTGAAAGAATACTGTCATACATTATTAATTTCTTGGTTTTGAAACATTAAGAAAGGAAAAGTAAACGAGATCTTACCTAAAGAAGTTTAACTGAAGCTTAGAACTATTTTGCTCTACACCCTCAGCCTTCGTTGCCATCCTTATAAACAATCTACCGTAGTTAAAGCTTTGCAGAGATACAGCACAGCTTTTTAAGACTGGCTGAACTTTTAGTGACGTTTTCAAGAGTTCTCTTGTACTAGACCTGCATCCCTGGAAGAGTACCTTGCTGGGGGTATTTCCTTTCCTTGCCATTGAAGAAGCAGCATCTAAAAAATCTAAAAAGGTGTTTCTCCTTGCAGAGATACCCCTTAAGTTACCTAGATATTTTAAACCTGGTAATTTACAGACAACATACTTTTTCTCACCAGCATTAAATTTTACACGTACAACAATAGCTTTGTATTATTTGTGGGACCTTATACTACCCACTCCTTGCCTTATTTTACAGTATTAAAAAAAAAATCTAAAATTACACAATATTTCCTTTAGAATTATTTTATTAAAATCATAAATGTACAACAGCTTCTTAACTCTACACACGCACTTAAATTTTTAAAAGGAAAACGTTATGTCTTATTACACCATGATCCTGGCTAAAAGCTTTTCAAAACTTTGAGAAAAATCTTAAAAAAGGTTTCACATGTCACCTGAAACTTACAAATTTAACATTATCAAAGGAATGCTTCTACACTTACAAAGACCACTAGAAAGAAACAACAATTAAAAAGCTAAGAAACTGTCTCAAAGGCATTTTTACAATCCTTCCTCCACAGTAAGGTAATGTTATTAAATAATCCAAATCCATTCACAAAATGGCTCTCTGCATCTGCTCTGGTGTCTTCTGCCATATCACTGCATATTTATGCATGACTGAGATAAGTGTTTCCTTAACATTGTTATTTCGATAACCTGAAGCTGTTCTGTTACCTCTGGGCTCTCATCCTCTCCTATTTATACAGTGAAGCCTGTTTCAACAGAAGTAAAGAGTAAAAAAATAGGTTATGAAATTATTCATCTAACCATTTTTTAAAGGAAAGATAATATCCTAAAAAGCTTTTAACTCCTGCAGCTACTCTCAAGAATCACTGCAATTTTAACACTTAAAAACATACTTACCCATGGCATGCTTGAAGAAACTCAGTAACGGCTCCTCCCTCCATATCCACCACTTCCTCCACTGCCCCCTGGACCATAGTTTCCTGCAATTGCAGAACAAGAAACAGAATGGTCCCATCAGCACACTTTTTTGATCTAGGAATGGTTTTGACTGGAACAATCAATCGAAGCTTGACTGAATGAAGAGTAACATCTGCTTTACTTCCAGTGACAGCATATACAACAAAGACTTTTAACATTTCACTGTCTTCCTCTAAATAACCTCCAAGGAGTGCCACAGGAAGCAACTACATGCTGACATCTTAGAAGATTCAACAGTGCCACATGTAATTCAATGCACTGTGCTGTCTTGAGCCTGTGAGGGCTGACTTTGTTTGCATGCTAAACCTTACAAGAAAGGGCTTCATGTCTCAGTTTCCATTTCACAAGCTTTATATTCTATATTAAGTAACATTTAGATAACAAAAAGCAGGAAACATCAGAAAAAAATGACACAAAAGGAAGATAAAGAAGAAATCCCAGCAAATATGCTGGAGATTAAGTAACTAAACTCTCCACGAATAGTGTGAGCTGACAGCAAAGAACATGAAATAAAATCTTTAAACCTGAAATTGCAAAACTGTGGAAAAAGCTAGTATATTTTATCTGTTTAACAATAATAAAAATAACTTTCCCTGAGACGAGCTTTACAATCTCAAGATGGGACACTGAAGCCAACTTGCAGAAAGAACACAGGCACTGCAGTCTATCTATTGCAGAAGTTATCCAATTTCTACCACATCCATCTTGGAATCATACAGAATGACACGGGCTGGAAGGCACCTTTCAAGGTCATCTACTTCCAACACCTCTGCCATGGGCAGGGGTATCTTCCACTAGACCAGGATGCTCAAAGCCCCATCCAACCGCGCCTTAAACACTGCCCAGGGATGGGGCACTCACACCACCCTCTGAGCAACCTGTTCTAGTGCCTCATCACCCTCACAGTAAAGTTTCTCCTAATATCTGATCTCAGTCTACCATTTTTTTAGTTTAAAACGGCTACCCCATGTCTTATCTTCTATTTCCCTGAAGATCTAGAAGCCCGCCCACACCGGCTACGAAGACTGTCAGGACATATACCATACCTCCACCATATGGTCCCCCCATGTTCCTGCTGCCACCAAAATTTCCACTCTTCATCGGACCATAATTTGAAGGTTGTTGGTTGTAGTTGCCAAAATCATTATAGTTTCCACTTCCATAATTGCCTGTATTATCAACACAGAAGTGGAAATACCTAGGTGAGCTAAAATGGCTACAACACTCAAAGTTACCTCATGATAAAAACTCTTAAAAGAAGTACAAAATCACGTACATATCCCAGCAGTGCATGCACCAAACAGCACTTTCATTCTATTTCCTACTACTTGAAAAACAACAGCTTCCTTAGGCAACATTTACAAACACCCCTCCCCCCAGCCTGAAATGACTTGCAGTAATTCATAACTGAAATGCTTGAACATTTTAAGCCTAAATGTTACCTCCTCCATAGTTGTCATAACCACCTCCATAGCCCCCACCCTGGTTGCCATATCCAGGTCCTCCTCCACCATAACCTCCTCGTCCTCCTCCGTAACCAGGACTGCCACCAAAGTTGCCACCTGTGAAAACACAATCCTTTTAAATTAACTTTTCAATATAGAGGACACTCGATACACAAACAAACGGATATTTTTCTGTTTAGAACAACAAAGAGGAAGAAAAAGGTAGATTTGTGAAGAAATTTCTGTGAACAGTATTTTTTGAAGCACATACCAACTCCCAGCATAACTGAACTGTGACCACACCCCACCAGCCAGATGCCTGAAGACCTCAACTGAAAAGCTTAATTAAAATCTTCATTTTTCAGGAAATTTAAGACCCACTCCTATCCTAAAGGAAAGAATGGCTGTCCAAGAAATAACCATACAATTTGCCATACGGAAGTTTGACATAAGCCAAGAACCATGTATGCTTCTTAAAGCCAAGAAAATGGCTCAGATAATTAATATGTTACATATATTGACATAAATATGAAAGTGTTTCTTAATGAGAGAAAAACATATCACCACCACAAGAGCAAACTAACCTCCAGGTCCTCCACCATATCCATTATATCCATCACCAAATCCACGGCCACTTCCATATCCATCTATCGGGAGAAAAAAACCCAAAGTATTTCAATTTACCTGTAGCAAACTCTACAGGTCAAATTCTCAAACCCTTATGACCCTAAGAACCAAATCTCAAAAATTATCAATTAAGAACATTTACAATTAACTTCAGAAAAATAAAAGTGAAACATCCAATCATGACTCTACATTATTCATTTTCTTGCATTTTTACAGTACCCAGTTTTAAAAGGTAAGGCAAGTGCTGCATAGAATCAGAGAAATCTCTGACATTCTTATTAAATAATTAAGTTTAGGTTACTTTTGGCTATCAATAAAAGCTTAAAAAAAAAACCAACCAAAACAAAACAACCAAAACACAACTTCATTTGCAAATTACTTTTCCCAAAAATTCTCTCAACTGCTACAGCTGCATTTAAATTAAACAGCACTAGAGCATACAAAGTTATCCAGAACCATAAAGACAGTATTAATAAGGTAAAAAATGAAAATGCTACAAACATGCCTGTCTTACCGGCTCCCCCTCTGAAATTGCTGCCAGGTCCTGGACCAAAGTTGCCACCACCTCCACGAGCATCACCAAAACCGAAGTTCCCTGGAACAGTTAAACATTTGTAAGTAGTGATATTGTGGAAAGTGAACACAAAAATCAACCACAAACCATTAACCGTTACTTGTAATTACCTCCTCTCCCGCTCCTAGAATTTTGAACCTCCTGCATTTCCTGTCTAGAGAGAGCTTTCCTTACTTCTGCGTTATGGCCATTGATGGTGTGGTACTTCTGCACTGTAACCATACAAAAGAAGAGGCTATCAGCATTTAACTGGCAACAAGTCAGAGTATCAGACTTCCAATCCATACACATTCTGAGTAATATGAAAGAACACAAAACACCATATGATTTTTAAACTAAGACAACAGTACCTATTTGAAATACATGTTCCCACACAATTCAGCAACCCATGACATAGCAAATATACAGGCACATAACTAATCCAAATATCTGAAAGTTTAGCTTTACAAAACCACCAAGGCTGCAAGAATTAATACTACCCAACGAAAGAGTGAAATTACTTACATACAATTTTATCCACAGGATCATGGTCATCAAATGTAACAAATCCAAACCCTCTCTTTTTACCAGACTGTCTGTCAGTAATGATTTCAATAGTGTCGATTTTTCCATATTCCTCAAAGTAGTCACGAAGGTGGTGCTCTTCAGTGTCCTCTTTGATACCACCAACAAACAGTTTTTTCACAGTAACATGAGCACCAGGCTTTCCAGATTCCTGTTAAAAGAACTCTTAAAATTAGCACAAAGAAAAACAATTTCACAAAGCACTACTTTGCCAGGATTTCAGGAATAGAATTCAGATAAACTAGGATTTTTCAAGCACTGAGGTACAGCCCTTTTATGAAGCATGACCTTGCAAGCTTGTTTAAGGGGCCTTCTGGGAAGGAAGTAACACAGGGTTACTTGGACATTTTTCCTCCCCTCTTTATGTCAAAGCCTTAAAAGCACTGAAAAAGACATAAATCAACTGTTTGAAAGAACTGCAAGTACTTAGTAACTTAAGTTAGAGCATGATTCTTGTAATTGTTTAAACAAAGATGCACCAGCTTCTTCTGCACAATTCCTGAACAGCAGTGAACACACATTCCCCTTGTATCGTGGTCCTTCAACCTCAGCAAATTCACAACTGTGCATTTTAGCCCCTTTAAACAGTATGCACACATGCTGCTGTAATTACCTTTTTCAAAATGCTAACCAACCCTACATTATGCACAGAATGGAAAGAGAACTGGGATAGCTGACAGGGGTACCAGTGATTACAATTTCCATTTCCCCATACCTTTGGGACAGCTCATTCAATTCCAGTTCAGCAGTCCAAATATATTAAACGCCTTGGTCCAACCTTAATCCGGTAAACCCTCCCAGAGCTCCCATGTGGTGAACAGAACTTGCTTTATTATCCACACCTGCTCTTTAAGTACCTCGGTGCCACAGTAACTTGGCTTACAGGTTCACCTCCTTCCTGCATACATACCTCTAATTTGTACCCTGAAGCTGAAATCATGTATGCCTGGGACTAAAACAAGCAGAAGTCCACAGATTATTCTGGACATCACCACTGGAAAAAAAGTTTCCCCACTATGTTCTCTGTTTTTATATACCTTTTAGAAATACCCCAAGAAAATCTTGGAAGAATCAGAAAGACTGACAGGAGCTTATTACTTTGAGGCTTAGTAACGGTAACCATTCCAGAGAAGAGTTACTTTGGAATTTGCATAATTACAGGTATTCAACGTGTTTTTTACAACATTCTATTTTCAGACCCCAGATGCGTCCCTTGCAGACATGATTCCACAACCAGAATAACCTAATAATTCACTGTAATAAGAGACATTTATGTAAGAGACCAGAAGTGTGGGAAATAACGCCCCAACTATAGGCTTTTAACCAGGTAATTTAAACCCAGACAATTTCAAACAAGAACAAAGCCTGTCTGACCAAAACAGGTATTTTTCAAAGCATGAGAAGCATCTGCTTTCCAAGCCATACTTACCTCTCTAGCCACAGCTCTCTTAGGCTCAACCACCCTTCCATCAATCGTGTGAGGTCTTGCAGCCATAGCTGCATCAACTTCAGCCATGGAAGAGAATGTTACAAAACCAAACCCCCTTGATCTTTTGCTTGCAGGATCCCTCATTACCTAAAACCAAGAAACATATTTAAACCATTTATACCTGTCTCATATTAAGCTTCTTGCTAGCGGTATTTGGAGTAAGCGTGTAAGTTTAATTTACATTTTCCTTGATTTGATTTCAAAACACAATTACAGTGAAGTAGCAGACTCTGCTGATTTAATACATGGATGGCACTGCTTGGGATCAAAGAAATTCAAACCACTGTTGTCCTCCAAGACTCAGTTAACTCAGAAATGCTGCTAGATCAGTGCATCTATATTTATGTTCGCTTTTGCAAAAGAAAAATCATACACATAATTTCTTTTATGCTTTATGAAGACCAGACTTTAAATCTGCGTTATATAATATATATATTTACTACTCCCACGACAAACTCAGCAGAGAACTTCCACCAGAGCCACCATCCCTGTTGGTATTAAAAAGACACACACACAGACGTGGTGCTCAAGGACATGGTTTAGTGGTGAACTTGTCAGTGCTGGGTTAGATGACCTAAAGGGCTTCCTCTAACCTTAATGACTCTATGAAAACATCACAGAGAAAGACATCCTCTTCCAACTTTACTGAGGCTGCTGATTGCTTACCACAATACCAGCTTTTTGCCAAACGTTACCAGCCACACAGATGTAACAGCGCTGTCTGTAAGCATTTCTTAATGCACTGCAGCCAATGATACCGAAGTTGAACTGTTGAAATCAGTGGTTATAGATAATCTGGGAGAATTTTACAGAAAACATTGTGAATGCTCCCTAACTCTATCAAATTTGCAAGAGAAAAACATATGCATTGCTACAATGGACTGAACTGTGTATAAACCAACTGTACAATTAAAATTTAGTATTCCATCTTCTCTAAGCTACCCGGAAAACAAACTCCCCATTTAAAATTCCTACGTATTCTGTGCCATTGCTATGCTAAACTTACCACACAGTCTGTAAGCTTTCCCCATTGCTCATAGTAACTCCTCAAGCTTTCTTCTGTGGTTTCAAAGCTTAAGCCGCCAATAAACAGTTTGCGGAACTGCTCCTTTTCCCTCTGCCACAGAATAAAAGATCACATTAATATAATTTAAAACACCTCTTCTCCGTTAGTAAATCAGACACTAACCAAGATTTTCTTAAGTGTCAAAAACTTTCAATAAGACTTATTTTCAAAATGATACCTGGCTCTTCTAAACATTCCACCCCTAGTAAAGAAATTAAGCAGATTACGCAATTCTACAGGTCCACCTTTAGAATACAAATCTTATTTTAGTCCTTATTCCTGTCTCTCCCTCTAGATATCAAGAACAAGGGACCACACTTGAAGACTCCCAGAATATTCCTCTCAAACACCCATACGAGATGCTTTTTAAAGAAAATGAAAATGAGGACTTTGCGGTTTGTTTTTACCACAGAAAACATGCATTAGTTCATACTGTCTGATTCTGCCCCACTTAACATTAATTATAAGAAACTATTCTGGCTCAAATTGTTTTACATAAATACTACCACACCACAAATAATACCATCCAAGGCACTGAAACTAAAAATAAATTAAATAGATCTAAAGATGTTCTAAAACAGGCTAACAATTCATATTTTCTCCATAATTACTAAACCAAATGAAAATCAAGCATCTGTAAAATTAATCTGGGATCCCACACCACTGGAATTAGCAAAAAACCTATACACCCTCAACACGAGCAGCATTAAAATAACTCCCTTTAAAACAGAAATGTGAATAATACATATTCATATCCACTAACACAAATCATGCTTCCAGTAAGACTTTATTTCCTTGCAGAGAAATTATCACTGCACTTGTTCAGCAGAGATTTCTTTTGCAATGACAAGTGCATCATAAAAAACCCCAAACAAACCCGACAAAAAACAGGACCAGTAACTAGGTATTGGATTTACTGTTTTGTATTTAGTGGTAAACTAAAGCAGAAAGGACAACATTCCAACTTCTACCAGTTCAAAACACTTTTATAGTAACTTTTTATACAAAGCCGGCATTTTAATTGCCATTCTCCATATACAATGGTATCACTAATCCACACATGTTGAAATTTCATGCCAATTAAAAAAATGCACTAAAAAGTAGTCTCTTTCCACAAATTTATTATTTCAGAATGTTGTTTTGAAAAGAACTGTTCTGCTAGGGACAAGAGAACTCAAACCCAATCACTTCAGCTTTATACTGTAACTTTAAAAATCAAGAAAATCTGCTTGGATGTTTGGTTATGTGTTTTTTTTAGTGTGGTGGTTGCTTTTTATACAACTCAAACAACATTGCACCAAGTAGGTGTAATTGACAAACACAGCATGATTAACTGTGCAATGGGCATTAAGATAAATTTAAAAAAGGAAACTAGAAAAACAATGGCACTAAGAAAGCAAGCAAAATACTTCAGTGCACATATGCTTTTAGAAGTATTAAGCCAATCTGCCTGTAGATCAACACGTTTTCTGAGGTTGTCCAAGGTAGGCCTGGATCTAGATGCATGTAACAGGAAGACAATTAGGGTAGGCAGTAACAAACCAGGTTTTTTTCAAAAGACACCTCCATATTATCAGCTTGACATACTGCACTCTGACAAGGAAGTTAACTTTCTCCCCTCCCTCCTCTAAGTACATACTCTATTTGAAACTGATCAGTTCAAATTTCTCATGAAAATACTTGGAATCTGCTGTTGTATCTAGTTTTTTTCTTCTAGGAACACAAAGAAAGCTAGTACTGTCTCCTCCTTGCACAGACAGGCAAAATGAGACAAGTTTTTAAAAGCAGCAGACACCTGTTTTTTAAGTCATTTCCTTTCACCTCATCGCATAAAAGGAACAAATGAAAGAACACTGCATACCAGACCAGTACTAAAAAAAATCGTATGTTCATAGTATGTCATACTATTTATTAATTTTGAGTACGCTGGCAAAGAAAAATTTTTAAGCAACAGTACTGCAACAACAAAAAAAAATCCTCCCTTCAGTTCTGCTGCTTGAGAATTAGGGACCACTTGCTTACAGTTTCATAGGCCCACAAAAGACACTTTTTCCTATATAATCAAATGCCATGCATTTAATAAAAATACGAGAATCAAGAAAATTTAGTAAGCACGTAGGATTTTTCCAACAAGTATTACGTTTACCCCTGAAAACAGTTATAAACCTGTAAATGAAACACAAGGAAAGAATGGAATCTATCAGCTGGAACAATGACAAAAATATACCACACACTACTAACAGACATTTAACAGAATAGTAACACATTTTACAGATGTATTTAGGGTCATGCCCAGAACAACATCTAGGCACCACACACGTCAGAACACAGCAGTAACGAAATTAATTACTAGTTCTTTAATGAAAACCACTGTGTGAAAACATCATAAACATGCTGCTCCACTAACAGGCACACAATCTCCAGATGCGGAGAAGCTGTTTTGTCTTAAATGCGCCAGTTTCAAGTAGCTCTGGTTAGCCTAACACTAACCTCCCACCTGAGTCCAGAGAGTTCAGCCCATCTACAGCTTGTGCTGAAGGTGTAAAATGTACAACAGTAACTATCATCATGCCAGTACCTCTTAGAATCCTGAGGAAAATACTTTTCATAAAGACACAGACACCTCATACCTACGAAGGGCCAAAATAAAAAAGCTGGAGGTAACACCTCTTTCAAGATTTACACAGTAAACCCCGTGGCAAGAACCGAGCACCAGAGGAAATCTGTACAACCTCTGTAGGATCTTCATCCGTGTGTACTTTAAGCGTTCCTCCACAGGCTTAAAGCAATTTGAAAGGATTGGAAAACGCACAGCCTTTACTAGAAAATTCATTATCAGAGCAAGGAAAGGTGTTTGATACAGCACTAACGTGCGCGCACACAATCCACGCTGACTGCGGAATTAAGAACCCGAGTAACAAAAACGTTTACCGGAGACAAGCGAGGGGGATCCCTGAACTCCAGGGCTCTGCAATCCCTCAGCGGCTACTCGCCCGCCGCCTGTGGCGGCTGCGCCGCAGCGGCCGCGCCGGCTCCGCCATGCGGCGGCAGCGGGAACACCGCGGCCCCGAGCCGGGTGGGGAAAATGGCGCCCGGGAGCAGCCGCCGCCTCCAGGGAGAGCGCTGCAAACCGCTTCTAGCGTGCACCTACACACGCGGTACTGAGACCTCTCCGGTGCTCCTTCTCGCCCTCGCGGGTACCAGACGACTACAGCTGGCCCCCGTCCTGCCCGATCTCCCGGAGCGATCCCCCTCGCAGCCGCGAGTCTCTGCCAGGCCGCCATTTTACCCCTCCCCCTCGCCACCGCCATTACCCGCAGCGCCGCCTCGGCCGCTCCACGCCTCGCGGGGCCAAGACTGCCCCTGGCCCGCGGAGCTCCGAATCCCCCTCCTCCAACGACACCACAGCAACAGCGCAGCTAACAGCCATGGCCACGGGCTTAAGAACGCGCTGTCCGCCATGCACGGTTACCACAGCTTCCGCCGCCTCGCCCGGCTGCGCGCCAGCCCCAGCCGCCGTTTCCAGAACCTTCCTCTGCGCAAAGACATCCAGCATCCGCCCCGTGTTGCGACCCGGCAGCGGCGCCCGGACTTGCGCGGACGACTCAAGCTTTCTTGTAATCCCTAGCCCCGAAAAAATTCACTCCGTCTGCACAAGCAAACGCGTCTCCCTCCTTAAAAGCAAACTCTAAATCCTCCCATTCCACGTACCATGTTCTTCATGGTTTACGTATTCCTGGTCGAGAGTACCGTACAACCGGTCGGTAATGGCTGCCTGAGCTGTTACGTAATTTGAAATTCAGCTCCGCGTAGTGTTAGCGCCCTCCTCCCTCCAGTCCGGGCTCGATTCCGAGGTTTAATTAATTAAAAAAAAAAAAA
>VWZW01003153.1:1235858-1347654 GCA_013397115.1 Edolisoma coerulescens
CCCCGGACCCGCGGCCGCTGTCGCCCCGGGGAAGGAGGGCAGCGCCGGGGGCGGGGGCAGTGGCACCCGCGCGGCAGACAAAGCCGGCCCGCCGGCGGTCCTTCCGTGTGCCCGGCCCGGGGAAAACGTGGAGGGGCGGNCAGGGCTGCCTCTCTTTTCTGGTGGGGGGTTTGTTACTGGTTTTGTTGGTTTTTTTTTTTACCCCTTTCTGCTACGTTTCAAGCGGGGGGACACAAGGCAAGATCCTCCGCACTGGCGCCCTGGCCCCGGCCCTTCTCCCACCTCGCCAACCCCACCGCCCATGGGACTGCCAAAATCCACCTCCCGTGTCAGAGGAGGATTGGGCGGGATTGCTGAGTCCGGGAGGCTTTCTGGCCTGAAAGGACTTTTCTGCCTTGCCCAGGCATATGGGGAATTCTAACAGTTCTATAGCTCGCTGCGGGGCGGGGACAGTACATGCCTATGGAGCTGGTCGGTATGAGAAATGACATGGAAAAGGGGATGGATTGTGTTCAACGTAATTTGCGTAGGTTAAATATGTAGTATGTACATCGTAGCTGAGTTAATATTGCTCTAGGACCTTAACTATAGCAAACTTGAGAATCAGAAGGCAACGTTATAGTTGCATTAAGATAAATATTTGCTGTTTATAAGAGTTTGCTGCCATGCAAGAATAATGGGTGATGCATTACACCGCAAATATGTATTTGTTCCCCATCAGATTTGCAGTTAATATACCTTAGGTATATCTTCAACTGCTAGAATCTGAACTCTTGTTCTATTTGGTTTAAGGAAATAAGCATCCCTGATGGTCCTCCCCCTTTTCCCTAGAAGGATGTCTGTGCTTTTGAAGGCCTTGGGAAAAATCTTTTTTCAACCCTATATACCACCTTGTCAGTATCGTTTATCCTGGCTAGCCTAATGGTGCCTTACTGGGTTATGCCGGACAAAGTAGTAACCTACTTTTTGTTCTGGATTTAATCCATATAAGAAATGTTGTATGCACTGAATACATGGGGGTTGGAACAAGGACCATGCTTGTCTTGGGATGCCTTTCTTTGAGTAATGCAAACTTCCTTTTAATTGTCATGCATTTTTCTAGTAAAAGCTCTGCAAGTCTGCAATAAAAATGGCCTCCAATAAAACTACATTGGTAAGTTCATGCACACCTAAAGTATATAAGGATTTAATCAACATATTTTTCTTCAAACTTATAACTTGGCATCTCCATTTAAAAGATACATCCACATCTCCCCTCCCCAGCATTATTCTGACCGAAATTTCAGATCCAGAAAGTAAGGCTACTAGAAAGGACATTGTCTTTGGTTTTAATAAATCTGCCATTTCTGAAGAGAAACTTGTTGGGAAAAAAGTGTGAAAGGACTCTGCACTATTTCATCTGTCCTACAATAGAAAACACTAAGGATTTTTTTAGCCTCCTTTCAGCACACCATGTAATTCATCATACATGAAAAAAATAAAGTCCAATTCATGTACTCATTTAATTTCTCCCAGTGTATTTGGAGAAAACTATTTGCCTGACAAAAGGCAGTCTTCACAGATGAAAAGTACCATTATTGAGAAATGATGTGGCATAGTTAAGATGCCTTTTGAAATGATTTTTAACAAATAACAGTTTCTTTGAATTTCATAGGAGCAGAGATTATCAGATGTCAACCCCTCCTGGACCATTTTAATGATGCATTCATGGATCTCAAGTCCTCTAAAGCTTTGCTTGACACTAAAATATGGACTCCTAAGGGCAGTTGGTTGCTGGTTACAATTCAACTGATAATGATACATAGTTTCATGAAAGACAGAACTGTAGAAGTATAACGTGAGATATATCTGAGATTGAGATGGGGAAGTAAGCAAAAAATATATGTGCACAATTCAAAACTTCGATAGCAGAACAACTGGTTTATAATACATTCAAAAGGCCTGTTCTTAAACTTATGGAAATGATTACTGGTTTACTCAGCTCGAAATATATTAAAAATTTGTATTAACTCCAGGCTTAGAAGTGCAATGGAGTGCTTCCTCTGTGTAGTACTGTTTTAAAATATTTCACCAAGGTGAATGTCTGAACTTCCTGTTAGTAATTGATTGTCCACTTATCCCTAATTTGAAGAAATGAAGGAGTTAGCCAGCTTGGGGAGGGGGTGCATTGGAGAGAGGAAAAAATCTCTGAATGCAGTATTTTTAATCTTTTGATGTTATTGAGAATTTTGCTGCACAGGTCAGGAAAATCAGTTATGGTTCCCATGGGAACCATAACTAATTCTGCTTCGTTATGTATTTGCATGCAAAACCTAAATGTGTTAAGGGATAAGGTAGCTCTAGAGCTGTAATTCTGATTTTCTTACCTCCTGTATGGTAAAATTCTACACCACAGTGTCACATCAGTGTTCTAACCTTGCCCCTCAAAGAAAGAGTTATTATCCATAGATCTGCATCTGTCATATATGACTTCTGAATGCAGAAAAAGAAATGAGCTATGCATGAGCCTTCAATGGTCGAATGCCCAAGTTACAGCTTACAACATGCAGCCCTAGAGAAGAGAGCTTCGGGGGTCAAGTGGACATTCAGTACGCTTTAACTTCAGTCAGGTGTCACAATTCACTTGTGGGCTGAGATTTGCATGGGCATATGTAATCTCAGGATGTAAAGGTTTTTAACATGTTCAGTATTTCTGCAGGCTCTGCAATCAAGTGTTATTTTAATAGGCTCAAGAGTTTGAAGAGCAGTACTGATGCATGAGACCTAATTAAATCTCTAATATTTAAAACAGAAGCAGCATACTCTTGATTTTGCTATTTCTTACTGCACTTCAAGAAAAAAATATAGACCCCCATGACATTAATTTTCCTCTGTGGAAGATACTTAAGTCTTAGAAAGTAAAAAAACAAATTGTTGCTTTGATACAGAAATCCAAAACATTGATCTTTAAGTGACAAGAATTAGTGAAGCCGAAAAGAGTACCAGAAAACAGTCTTCCATTGAATCAAAGAATTTTAGTCCAACGGAGAATACAGATGGAGATGTTCCCCACTTGTAGCCTGCTTGCCTCATCACCAGTAATTATAATGTTATTACTATGGTATAGTGAGTCTGTCTTTTTCTGTGTTGATGTTTTTCCCTCTGCTACTTCTATTGTTTGTTTATTTTCCTCATATCTACCCCTTTCTATTTCACACTTCCATTTTTTGAAAGAAGCTGCCCTCATAGAAGCCTTGGACATCTTCATGTTGTATTTCTCTTCAATATCAGTCTTGCATTCTTTTTCCTTTGGAGGCAAAAAAAGCCAATGTGCTTAAGTTTACACTTTTCGGACATGAATGCTGTGGTCAAAATACACCTGGGATATGCAGGCACTTAAAATCTAATTGGAAATACATGCTCTGTTCTCTCTTCTATGCTCTCAAATCAAAATGATTGCCATGTGAGCTATATACAGAAAATTGCTGTTTAAATGAGAAACTAGAAACCTTTTCTCCTCTTTGTTGTTTGAATCTTCAATTTCTGGGTTGCTTACCATAAAGAATAAAGTAGTTTGGGGAGGGAGGGAGGGAAAAATTAATTATGAAAAATAAGGGGTACAAAGACAGGGCTTTGGCAAGAGAATCATCTTCCAGTCTTCAGTTTACTACAAGAAGACAGTGTTTGTTCTAACATACATTTTTTTTTTTACCTTTCACCACATCAAGACAAAATTCTACTAAGTCTAAAAGTTTGAAAATACCAAAATTAGAGAGGACTAGAGAATGGCTATCAAGCAAATAGAGGTGCTTCGTGATATTTGCTTGTCTGTTTTCTGTTGTATAGGAAGTGCTTTAGCAAGGAATTAGTTCTGTCCACTTTTAGGGTGCTACATAACTCTATGTTTTTAGAGTTTAATACTTAGTTTATGGCTGCCACTTAACAATTTCCTTAGGAGGTGCAGTCCAAAATGGCAAGCAAACTGCTTTTGGTCTGCCAGTCCTCCAGAAATGTGATACAACATGATAGGCTTGTTTGAACCTTTTTAAGATTACAAACAAGGAAATTCTGAAATGTGTCCTTCTACTACTATTTAATTATGCCTTATTAAACTGTGAATGCCTTGAGGATGATGTGGATGTAATAATTGTTTTAAGAACTTAAAGAATATTACTTGAAGTATCAAATGTAAACTTTAAAACACTCTAAAAGTTTTATAAGTTAGCAAAATTCCATTTATGTGTTAAGCATTGTACTGAAGTGTAGCAGTCTTAAATTTATGCACCTTTGTGACATCTCTTTGTAAGTTACATGGGTGCATGGCTAAGAATGAGAAGGGACTGCAGTAATGGAATGCTTCTAGCATGTGTCCTGTTCAATAGTAGGGGGGTTATTGTTGAGTATTTTGCTTATTGTAGCAATACATCATAAACTTTGCTGCCATCAGTTTCTCCTTGTTTTTTTTGGAAAAGGTAGAAACCACCTTTGTTTCTGTACCATCCCTTTTCTATTTTATGCATTTTCACAGTTCCCTTATTACTTTTCTTTACTTCTGCCTTGCCCTCTGCCTTTTCACGGGCATAGAGTTAACTTTTAGAAGCTTCCTGATGTTTTGAGCATGTAGCACTAAGAATTAAATTTTTAAGGGGAGTATAGTCACTGAGTATGTGGACAAAAAATGTTTTAAAAATTTTTTTAAAAACTTGGTGTTGGGTATCTCATTAAACAACTGAAAAAAGCCCAAAACATTAACATGTCTTGCTCAGGTTACCTGACCACATGCACTAACGTAAAAGGAGTCTGAGCTTCTGGCTTTAGTATTAATAAGCCAGTGAAGTAACTGTGTAAAGCGAAAAAAAAAAAGAATAATGTCATTCTGAATTTCTTTTGTAGCACAAAATGGGAAAGAAACAGAATGGCAAAGGTAAAAAAGTTGAAGAGGCAGAGCCTGAAGAATTTGTTGTGGAGAAAGTCCTGGACAGACGTGTTGTAAATGGAAAGGTGGAATACTACTTGAAGTGGAAAGGATTTACAGAGTAAGGCGTTACCATTTTTTTTCTTTTTCTGACAGAATGATAAACACTAATCATTGATTTGAAACAACTGTGCAAAGAGGAGATTGGATGATGGGCATCCACTTTAAAGAACCTTGAGGGAAGGACATCCATAAATGCATAGTCAAGTGGGACAGTCAAGTATGAAAAAAAATAGGAGATAATGTAGCTCATTGTTTGTGCTATATATATTCGAGGACTTTTACCAAGTTCTTAGTGATTGTTCTTTTACCACTCTGATAGGACTTGTGTCCATATCTATCATGGTAAGATAGACTGACAGTTGTTATATATGTAGTGGAATGAATGGTACTTCTGAATAAGAAATCATGCAGGGATTTAAACTGCAGGCAGCTCTGAAGCAGAGAGTTTGCTTATTATAATTTTCCTGAACTGTTCTCAAATTAACTGAATTTGCCTGTGGAATGGTTGCCTTCATTAGGCATACTTGAAAGGAATTTTTCGGTGTCTTTCCCAGGATTTATGTATGTCCATGAAAACTTTTCAGTAGACTTAAGAAGTTGATTGTTAAGAAGGAATGCAGTAGTGCCTCCTTCCAGTGACACTCTATGGCAGCTTGCTTTACCAGCTGAAAGAAAATCGTGCATCTAGAATTTGTGCATTAATGGTTGTGTATGCAGTGGTGTTACTGTTGTATATCTCCCGAAGTGAGTGCATTGCAACATTGTGCACTTTGGCACCTGAAATGTATGTAGTGATGCGTGCATAAACGCAAAGCACAATGTTTAGCATCTGAGGGTCTGATTTGAACTTGTAATAATATGGATTGTAATGGAAAATAATGTGTAGGTATCCTGCTTGTGCAGTACTGCTGTGGCAGTATTTGTGCCTGAGGTGCATAGTGGTTGTGGGGAACCTTCATGGATTTCTTAAAATTTTAGTTAACAAAATGCATACTCACTGAAACAAATGCAGTGCCCAGCTCTGCCCACCTTTGTTCCCGCCTGCAGTCAGTCAGCTGAAGGAAGAAGATAGTTCTAGGTGTAGTTGCAGTCAGTGCTCAGAGACAACTTTAGAGTACTCCTCTTACCTAAAAGCTTAAATATAAATATATATATATATATATATATAAGGTTGTCTGTAATGACTGTTGTGTTAGTGCTCATATCATATTGTTTGTTTTCATGGACAGTCTTTAGAGGAACCAGGGAAGTGAGTCAGTTTAAATGTACAGGTAAGTTTTGGGAGGGTGCAGATTGCTTGTTTTAACTCATACCCCACTGAGAACATAGGTGTTAATAGAGCTGCTTTTTGTGTTATCTTTAAGTTTAAGAACATTGTTTCTCAATACTAGTGGAGTGTCCTTCTTTCAATCATCAAATGCAGTACATGAAGGCTATTAAAGGTGGCAAGATAAACATCCTTAGGGTTTAACAAACCTACCTTATACAGTGAAACATCAATTAACTTGCTTAAGTGAAGGGGAGCCATGGGGCTAGTTTTACATTTTTCTTCTTTATCTAGTTTTACATAAATGTGTGTATGTTTCAGTGCTGACAACACATGGGAACCTGAAGAGAACTTAGATTGTCCAGAGCTAATTGAAGCTTTTCTGAACTCTCAGAAAGCTGGTAAAGAAAAAACAGATGGTGCCAAAAGAAAATCTTTGTCAGATAGCGAATCTGATGATAGTAAATCAAAGAAAAAGCGTGATTCCGTAAGTATATGTTCACATGTTAAGCTTTTGTTTCCCTGCATCTCTTCCCTACCTCTCCATCCCCCAAAAAAATCATATTGTGACTTTGAGAATGAGGATGAACACTGATTTAAAACTGTAAAAATTGCATAGCATCTGGATCTGTGGTTGGAAAAGGGTATACATTCATTGTGGTTAATGAGACTGTCCAAATGGTAAGTGAAGGACGATTGACTGACATGATGATTAAAAGTTCTTACATTGTCCCATAACACTGAATAATTGAAAGTAGGACTGGTTAAGAGTTATTAATTAATGGTATTAAGTGATCAGTTTATATTAGAGCAAAAGGTCCATGAAGTTCTGGTTTGGCTTTTATATTTAGTATGTATTATATATAGTATTTAGTATGATTTTGAATAGGTGAGTGGCAAGATGGCAAAATGTGAAAACCAGTCAGTTACTTAGACTAGGACCAGACATGATGGTGGAGAAGGAGTAGAAAGGGGTTGTGAAGAAAGCCTACCTTTCCTGAGAGGTCTGGATTTCTCCTTCAGTTTAAATGAGTGAACAACTTGACACATTTAGTGCTGATAAGTACAGAATAATGCACATGTAGTAATGTGTTCAATAGTTCATGTTTTCTTCCGTGAACTTTCAGACTAGCAGTTTGAAACCACTGACACTGCCAGCCATTTTCATGTACTGAAGACAGCAGTTGGACGTGCGGTTACTGTCAAAAAGGTTGGAAGGCATCAGAAAGAATAGTTCATGAATAATACAAAGAATATTTTGCTTTCTCTATAGAGTCAGTTGTTCAGCTTCATCTGGTACAATAGTGGCCACTGTCTCTAAAAGGACATTGTGAACCTATAAAGGAGCTAATATGGGAAATAGTTGTGATATTTTTTGTCACCAGTGTGATCTTAGTGAACCTAGAAGAGTTGAGGTGTTCCCCAAGGGTGCAGTTTCATTGTTGGCTTAGCCAATGCAAATCTGTTGTTTTGCTGAAAAGGATGTGTTTTTTCCACTTCCAGGTATGCATTTTTACTTCACTGCTTTTGTTATTTTTACTGACCAGGCTTGGTTGTTTATCTAGTAAAGTGATTTTAGACCATTTGTTTCATCTATTGTGTTTTCAGAAATAAATACTGGAAACATGGATATAAAATCCTTTATTATTACTCTATATCTAAATGACTTGGCTTGAAAATTGGTCATGAAAAAATCCATGTCATACTCAGACAATAATATGTAATTATAGATTTGATGGGTTTTTAAGGCTATTTCTTTTCATTCTGATACACACACACATACATGTATGTACAAAAATTTGTGTATCTAGTACCAAAATAGAATTTTGTCTTAAACTAGATAACCATCTTCTAATTTAATAGGTTGATAAACCAAGAGGGTTTGCAAGGGGTCTTGATCCTGAGCGGATAATTGGGGCTACGGATAGCAGTGGAGAGCTTATGTTCCTCATGAAATGGTAAGTCCTACATCCACGGTTCTTGTCCACAAAGGGAGGGCAGGCAGCTGCACTTAGGCTAAAGAAACAACTTCATTTCAGGAGTAAGACAGAGAAACTGGTGATCTCCTTATTGACCTTGTTTTCTTAGAAAAACAAGCCTTCTATATTCAGTTAGGATTTAATCCCTCTTCCTTCAAAACTCAAAATATCTGTCATTTCTCTTGGTTCAGTTTTACTTTGAAAGGTAATTTCTGATAAAACAGGGAAATCGGCATTTGTATGGAAAAAGTGGATCTTGGTAACGCTCTTGCTGAGGGAATGGCAGACAGAAATCCAGCTTTACATGTTTCAATACACAGAAGCCAGCTGCTGGATAGCCAACCATTTACTGAAGCAGAGTGCCAGCTGTTCTGCATGCAACAAAGTGGAATTGGAAGCAACTAGGGGAGAAAGCAGGGGTGGAGATGAAGAATAAACAATATGGAGAGGCTTGACATTATGGGCTAGTAAGAGGGGAGAGTGATGTGGGAGTTTGTGTTGTTGGCAGGATAGGTGGGGACCAGCTTCATTAGCTGCAGTGTTGGGAGGAGGGTTTCTTGCCTTGTGAACAAATGGGATGAAACTAGTGCTTCTTTCCAATGTTGAGAAATCAAGAGATTGAATTGAAATTTGAAGGGAGTCAGATTTCTTAGGGTGATGGGATAAGAAGGATGGCTTTCCACAGCCTTTGAGAAGGGCAGATTTTCAGAATGGAGTCAAATTGAGTGATCTCCTGAGACATGATTTGTCTCAGGATGTGCCAAGACTGCTGAAGATGAGTGCTGTGGGAGATTGTCTGCCTTCTGCCTTCTCAAATTCTCTATAAATTTTATGTGAAACTTAGAAAAGTTGCAAAACAAAGATCCTGAGTGTTTGAATTTCTATAGTGATAATTGGCAAAATCAAACACAGAGAACTTTAATTAGTTGCAGTTGATTAGTTTTTCATAATTGGTCATAGATGAGAGTTTGTATGCACAAAGCTAACTTGTAAAGGCAGCATACACTTGAAAGTGGAATCTGAAGCATGTCAGACTGGCAAGTTTGGTTTGTTACCCCAAGACAGCATCAAGAATAACAATGTGAAATACAGGAAGTTACTTGCATAAACAGTAAATATGATTGGCATGTAAGTACCAGCTCTTAAGATTGGTCCTATTGATTTTTAAGTCTTACTTTGAAGTTTTGATTAGCCTTTACAAGACAAAATTAACCAAATTTTACTTCTTTCATTACATACTACAGTATGTAACCTTATAACTGGTTCCCTTTGAATAGCATTTTCGTTTCAAACAGAAAAAAACATGAGGAGGGAAGAAGGATGGAGCTATGAAACCTCGTCGTTACCATTAATATGGAAAGTCTTGGTAGCTTTAGTGAAAGGTACACCGGAAACTGATTTCTAGCTGACATTCTTTTCAGAACTTAGGACTTACCAAGAGCTCCTAAATGTTTTGAAATATTGATTATTCCTTTTCTTAAATCCTGCTCTCTTCTACATCAGGAAAGACTCTGATGAGGCAGATCTGGTGCTGGCCAAAGAAGCTAACGTGAAGTGTCCTCAGATCGTAATCGCTTTTTATGAAGAACGGCTAACTTGGCATTCATGCCCAGAAGATGAAGCACAATAATTGTTTGCATTGCTTTTTTTATATATAAGAATATTAAAACCCGAAATTTGATTTATTAGCAATGTGAGAAGCATACATTCTAACAAGTTTCAAATTTGATATTTTTTTGAAGTAGTATGTTTTGCATCAACAGCAAGTAAATAAAAGCTTTCTGCAACTTGTTTCATTTATCACAAGAGAGCATTTGATACTACTACTTCCTCCATATTAGGTAAAAGCTTTTATAAAACATTGATGAACTTCCATAGTTATTACAGGATCATAATGAATGTCTAAACAAACTCACAGATGTTTTGTAGTCTTCTATACTATTGATGTGCATGTTTCTTCTTTACCCAAACCTAGCCCTTTAAACCCGTAGGGTCATTCTTTTTAGTATTTGGGATCACCTGGTCTTAAGAAGACCAGGTGAAAACTAACTTTGTAGTAATTTGAATGTTATCAGACTGTATATTGTTTACTTTATTGTAAATACTGGTGAACAGTGGTCAATAAAATAGTTTTATATTCTTCCTTTATACTGATAGGCTGTGACTCTTTTGAAGCGGGGTATTTCTCAACTTTTGATATGTTAAACTGAATTTGTAATATATTTAAGTGTACGTTGTTTTTTTGGGGGGTAGGTTGATTATTAATATTACCCCACTGCTACTCTTATCTCAATACCGGCCAAGTACCAGGCTTTGATTATAAGTTGGGGGTTTTTGTGAATACTGCCTGAGACATGGGCTTTTTTTATTTAGGAAGGGCCTGTAAAGTGAATGTGCTTTGGGTACACTTATAAGTCACAGATGGCAACCACATGGCTTGGGTATAGCAGTTGGTCACAAGGCTGAGAAGCCTCTGCAGGCATACTAGGAAATATTTGACATGTGTTGACAGTACTAGCCTTTGCTTTAATTTCAGATCTTAATAAGAGGCTATAGTGTACTTAGGGCTGGTTCAGATGGAATTATTCTTCAGGCCATCACCTGCAGAATACTTCAATAGCTCAGCCTTTAAAGTGGAATATTTAAATGAAGACACTTAAGTCATATACTTGGAACAAAAGACTTGCTTTTGATTTCAGATTGAATTTTAAAATTAGTCCTATAATCAGCTGCTTGGAGAATGCCTTCAGAAGGGCAGAAGTAAAGGGTGGGGAACTCAGGAAGAGTAAAATTGCCATTCATCTTTTCACTTGCTTTTATCTACATACCTTTTATTTGTGTTTTGACTACCATGGTATAGTTTGCCTTAAGCTGTGTTTATATGTCAATGGCCAAGATTATTTCAGAATTATCCTTAATTTAGAGTTTTGACTGAAAAATATAATCCTGTAGTATGTTGTCAGTGTCAATAGAATCATAGAATGGTTTGGATTGAAAGGGACCTTAAAGATCATCCAGCTCCAACCTGCCTGCCGTAGGGAGGGACACCTTTCACTAGACCAGGTTGCTCAGAGCCCCATCCAACCTGGCCTTGAACACTTCCAGGGATGGGTTGTCAACAGCTTCCCTGGGCAACCTGTTCCAGTGCCTCACCACCCTCAGAGTAAAATACTTCTTCCTATAATATCTAATCTAACCCTACTCTCAGTTTGAAGCCATTTCCCCTTGTCCTGTCACTACATGCCTTTGTAATTCCTCTCCAGCCTTGTTGTAAGCCTCTTTTAGGTCCTGGAAGGTGCTCTAAGGTCTTACTGGAGCCTTCTCTTCTCCAGGCTTAACAAACCCAACTCTCTCAGCCTGTCTTCACAGGAGAGGTGCTACAACTCTCTGATCATCTTTGTGGCCCTTCTCAAAGGTGAGACAGTTGTGATTGCCTGGGTATGTATTTTTAGAAGATTAAAAAAAGTTGGATATTCCTGGAAACCCTCATATGGTGTGCATAGCCTGAAGAGTGAAGGAAGGAACCCAGTCTGTGCTTGATGTTCTTTTGACACTGTTTCACAAATTATTACTATAATTATTTGTCCTTTCCATGGTTTCAAAAGCCATTTATATTGTGAAACAAAACGTGTCACCGTAGAACACCTACTTAAACAGCAGTGGCTAAACTTGCTATGTGAGCTTTTTCCTAAAGATTTTTTATTACTGGTTTTGGGCAGAATTCAGTCTCCATTTGTGGCTCTTGGAAAAATCTGATATCCCTGTTAATGTGGGGCTCCCTTGCACCAGATAATTTCAGCACTTAACTAACCTCTCTTGCCTGTTCCTTAGACAAATCACCCCAACTTTGTCACAGGTGTAAGCCTTTTACAGAGTTCATGGCTTAATTTTTGGGAGGCCTATAATAGAAATATTTATACACCTAGTATATAGGATTCTGGAATCCTTGGTTTTTATCCAGTAGCTTGAGAAACACGTGGGTTAAAGAGAAATTCCAAAGCAGCTTGTGTTCTCCTGCCAGTTTCTTCAGTATGGAGTGCTTTGTAAAGAGTCTTAAAACTGTTACTGTACAAGTTGCATTTTACTGCCTGAAACTTTGCAGTTCCTGTAACTCGTTTCAAGTGTGGATATCAAGTCTGTGTGAAGTTGCTGATTTGAAGCGATACAGGTTAAACAGTTGTTTTTAATTACTGGTTATTGTAAGTGGTAGACAAAGATTTTTGTTGAGAGGTTGGTTCTCCTCAATTTGTAACCTCTAAAATACAGATTTGTAACTAGATACAGCTTTTTACATTATATTTGGTTCTTCCTTCTGACTTAATAAAAATACACTGTATTCACTTTTACACATTTTTGCAGCTTGTTAGACAGTTCTTTAGATTGCTGATTTTTTAATATTATGATGGTAAATATGCTGACTGGTATTTGTTTCCTTTTTTTTCCTCCTCACTTTGTGTCAAACTGCATTTTGCTAGTAATGAAATGCAACACTTTAAAGTTACAAGTTATATAAAGTTATGCTGAATGTGCTGCATACATAGGCAAAAAGTTAACAAATGTTATTAATTTAAAATTAACTGATTAAATAAATGAGATATCTTCTGTAGTTAGTGAGTTGTGCGGAGGTTTCTCGTCATTGTCTCCTTTCTTATACCAAACGAAATAGGTTTCAGTCTGTCATTTTGTGATTGCTCTGTGTGAATGCTGCTGTCCTGGAAAAAAAACCCACAAACCACAAAAAAACCAGTTGTGCTTGCTCCAATGCTTCTCACTCCATGAAGAAAATACTCAGGTTAAACGTTACATAACTAGGTTATGTAAAATTGAAATCATGATCAGTTATGACATCATCCTCTTGTAGCCTGGTTCCTACTTCTTTGCTAGGAAAGAATAAAACTCCTAATTTGTTAATTAGTATTGTATTAATTGCAAATTAATCAAAGAGTAATTGCTGTTAAATGGAATAAAACAGATACAGTACCTGCAAAAAAACTATTAGCATTGCAAGTGATTTTTATCAGTTCAGCACAAATGGATTCTACACGCTTTGTGGTAGTTCTTCTAGATGTATGGTGCAGTTCTCATTAGAACTGTTTGATAGTTTCTTAGCAATGGATTATAGTACATTTAGGACTCAACATATGTTGTCATAACTTGAAATGTAGCTAGAACTACATTTTTCCTTTAATTGCAAATTATCTTACTTGCTTACCTGAATTAGGCTTTTGCAGTATAAAAGATTGTGCTCCTTTCCTAGTCTCAAGACCATTCTCCAACATTCTCAGCATTTTCCTTGCCATTGGTGTCCTTCTCTTTCTGTTCTGTTTAATATGTCTTCTGAAAATGCCACCTTTTATTCAAATGTTGAATTTAGTTGCTTATGTTAAGACGTCTACTCTGCTGAGAGGATCCCAAACTTGGACTAGTAGCCGAGCCAGATGCCCCCAGCTTTGTTTCTGAAGTGCCTCTCCTGAAATGAAAAGTTGCTGCACAGACCTACTGCACCTTAGACACTGTAGTACAATACCATGGAAATAGGGCTGTGTGGTTCCGGGAACAAAATGTCACAGGATCAAACAGAACCATGCGCTTCCCTCTAAGTTTATAAAGCCATGTCTCTACTAGCTCAAGGAGTTGTGCTTTGTTTAGCAGAGGGAATACCCAGACTAGCTCCTGGGGGGCTTACCTGACTCTGATGTATACTTTGACAGGCAGTTTCCATCTGACAGTGTTTTACTGTTCTCCTAGCCCTTAGTTGTGACAACACTCGAAGGCATGGAGCAGTGGAGGTAAAAGTGTTTGGTAGTACCTTCTCAGCAGGACCAGGAAAGAGTAGCAGAGGCTTTCTGCTTCCTTTCTGCTCCCTCTTGTTGGCACAATCCCAGCCATCAGTTTGGGCAAGACCACATCCTTTTGAAGTTTAAATGGAAAACTTCCTTGTCCCAAAATCCCTTTCTGGGACTCCTATGAAAGCATTCTGGGCTCTGATTTCAAATAAATGGTAGATGGTTTAAGCTAAAAGAACTAATGAATTGTGCCAAGCAAAATTGAAACACTTGTCCCAGAGAAAGAGCCTGCAATTGTTCCAGCCTGATACAAGTAGAAATGGTGCTTTTCTTCCTTGTAAAGTGCTGTAGCATTTTTTAACTTGGTGAGAGAATTGAATACGATTCGCAGGGCTCCAGATGGCACCTGCCAGATGGAAGCTCATATTGTCTAAAGATGCTGGCATTGATGGCATGTTGTTTGAGAAGGCAATAACCTTTTGTGATGGATTTTCTTGCTAGATAAAGTAAGTGGTCAAGTATTCGCATGCATTGCAATGCCTGCAAAATTATTTTAATCTGGTGAAAAGGTCACCCTTCTGAGGGTGGGATGACAGAGTTTGGTTCCTTTTTTTCCCTTGATTGAATGTACAAATCCCTCCAATTTGCTTAGACCAGAGGAGGCATCATTGGCTTCTATATAGGATCTCTCCTTCCCAGAAATGTTATCCAGGTGCATTGTTCTGCACAGAGTTCCAATTTGAAATGTGTATGTAGTTCTGCTCCAAAATCTTTGTTGGAAAGTACTGGGCCTTGTTGCCTGAGTTTCTATCAGCAGGGCCAACAATCAGGAAGTTCTGTCTTTATAAAGAAAAGGCATGTTAAAGAAGGTTAGAATCAAAGAATCATTTTGTTTGGAAAAGACCTTTAAGGTCATTGAGTCCAAACATTAACCCAGCAATGCCAAGTTCATTGCTAAACCATGTCCCTAAGTGTCACATACACACAACTTTTAAATACCTCCTGGGATAGTGAATCTACTACTTCCCATGGGCAGCCTCTTCCAATGATTGACAAGTCTTTCAGCAAAAAGAAAAATTTCCTAATATCCAATCTAAACCTCCTCTGGTGCAACTCGAGGCCATTTCCTCTTGTCCTGTTGCTTGTTTGGGAAAAGACTGACCTCAGCCTAGCTTCAACCTCCTTTCAGGCAGCTGTAGAGAGTGACAAGATCCCCTCTGAGCCTCCTCCAGGCTAAGCAACCCCAGCTCCCTCAGACACTCCACATAGGACTCGTGCCCCAGACCCATTCCCAGCTCTGGTGCCCTTCTCTGGACATGCTCCAGCACCTCAATGTCTTTCTTGTAGTGAAGGGCCCAAAACTGGACACAGGATTAAAGGTGTGGCCTCACCAGTGCCCAGTACAGAGGGACAATCACTGCCCTGGTCCTGCTGGCCACACTATTGCTGATACAGGCCAGGCTGCCATTGGCCTTCTTGGCCACCTGGGATCACTCCTGGCTCATGTTCAGCCACCTTGTGGACCAGCACCAGCAGGTTCTTTTCTGGCAGGCAGCTTTTCAGCCACTCTGCCCCCAGCCTGCAGCACTGTCTGGGCTTGTTGTGACCCAGATGCAGGACCCAACATTTTGCCTTGCTGAACCTCAGACTATTTACCTGAGCCCATTGATCCAGCTTGTCCAGATCCCCCTGCAGAGCCTTCCTGCCCTCCTGCAGATCAACACATCTGCTTACCTTAGTGTTGTCCATGAACAGGCTGAGGGTGCACTCGATCCCCTCATCTGGACCATCAATAAAGATATGGATCAGGACTGAGCCCAATGCTGAGCCCTCTGGAACCTCTTGTGACTGGAGGTAGCACCATTTATCGCCACTCTCTGGGACCAGCCATACAACCAGATTTTTACCCAGGGAACAGTGTACCTGTCCAAGCCACGAGCAGCCAATTTCTCCAGGAGAATGCTGTGAGAAAGGATGTCAAAATCTTTGCTGAAGTGCAGGTGACAAAATCCTCAGCCTTTCCTTCCTCACTAAGAGGGTTACCAGGTCATAGAAGGAGATCAGGTTGGTCAACCCATGCTGGCTAGGCCTAATCTGGTTATCCTGCACTTGCTGGCACTCAAGATGAGCTGCTCACTAACCCTCCCCAGCACCAAGGTTAGACTGACAGTCCTGTAGTTCCCCAAATCCTTCCAGCCCCTCATGCAGATGGGTGTCACATTTGCTGACTTCCAGCCAACTTGGACCTCCTTGGTTAGCAAGGGCTGCTGATAAATGATGGATAGTGGCTTGGTGAGCATTTTCGTCAGCTCCCTCTGTACCCTTGGATGGATCTCAACTGGCCCCACAGACCTGTGTTTGTCTAAGTGGTGGAGCAGGTTGATGACCATTTCCCCTTGGGTTATGGGAGCCTCATTCTGCTACTTGTCCCTGTCTTCCAGCTCAAGAGGCCAGATACTCCAAGAATAACTAGACTTAACCATTAAAGACTGCAGCAAAGAAGGCATTAAGTATCTCAGCCTGAGCTCCAGCCAAAGCTGTCTGTTCAGCCAGGCTGGTTTTCCCCACTGGGTCGTCTTTTGCATATGGGGACAGCCTGCTCCTCTGCCTTTAGAATTTCCCTGTTGAAGAATGACCAGCCTTCCTGGACTCTTTTGCTCCTCAGGGCTGCCTCCCAAGGGACAATGTTAATCAGTCTCCTAAACAGGCCAAAGTCTGCCCTCCAGAAGTCCAACGATCAGTTCTGCTGACCCTCCTTCTTACTTCTCTGGGAATTAAAAACTCTTATCAGTGATTGCTGTATCATAAGACAGGATGTGGAGACTGAATGCAATGTAGTACCACACGATTGTAAGTGGAGCACCATCACCCATCCAGAGCAAGGACGAATTATGTCTCTTTGGATGGAAGATGAGCAAATTACATTATTCTCAGCTTGAAGGTATTTTGAATTCTAGAACTGAGAATATTTGTTCACACATTTAAAGGCACATGTCTGCTCTGGGAAATCATAATGAAAAGAAGATGGTGGCAATTTTTTTCTTCTTAATAATTTCTAGATTAAATTTTTTTCAGTCAGGAGTAGTCTTTTCCCTTTTTTAAGGAAGTCACAATTTCTTATCATGCTCTTCCAGAGCCCACCTTTCCCCTTTCGTGTCCATCTCTGCCCCTGTCTCCTGGATGGGCCTGGGATGTGCAATGCAGAGAGATGCTGTCCTGGATGGACACCTCACTTCTACATCAGAGTTTGTCATGCATAATGCTGGGCATAACTATTCTATTTTATTCATAGAATCATAGAATGGCCTGGGTTGGAAACCTTAAGCATCACCTAGTTTCAATTCCCCCACTCTAGACAGGGACACCTTCCACTAGACCAAGTTGCTTAGAGCACCATCCAACCTGGCATTAAATGCTTCCAGGGACAGAGCATCCACAACTTCTTGGAGCATTCTATTCCAGTGCCTCACCACGTTCACAGTAAAGATTATTTTTCTATTCTATTCCCTGAATTCACAATTAGCTGAATAAAAATGACACCATTAGTTACATGAAATGCCAGGGGTTTGTCAGCTACAAAAACCACTTTCAAGAAGACAAATCAAAAAGGTTACAAGTGGACACAGGGTTTTGTTTTTCTAAATCTGTTTCAGAGTTGATGCTCACAAGCACTAACAAAATGTGCATGTGGGGCAGGCTTGTAGCATTTCAGAAGTCTCTTGGATTTGTTGCAGGGAATGTTTATAAATTTGCTGTGTTAATTAACATTAATGTATCTAGTTGGGGGGTTTACTTGTTGCATTACTGCTTGAATGCAACACTGCACTGATTGCTGCTTAATTCCATATTGTTGACAGATCAATAGAGCATTTTGATCCCAATTTGGTTTAAAGCTGTGCGGACCGAGCAGGTTTTCCCTGCAAAACTCAGAAAAAACAAGAGTTTAAAAACCTCAGCTAAGGATCACATAAGGGTACTGGATAGAAGGCAGATATTTAGAGATTGATAACAAATCACTCTGGCAAGGTTGTTCACATCCTTGAAATGCAGAATAACTGTTGATCTCTCTCCCCATAAGGCTTATTTCTTGAGTGGTCTATCAGGGGAAAAGGGAGAGTCACTGTGTTTGTTATTGGAGATGTTGCTGTGGGCTGCAGGAGACGGCCCCAGCTGGGCTCCTATTTGAAATGAGTAAATTTTTGTGCTTGTTTGAACAAACTGTTCTTTTAGGCACAACACCGTTATTCACATTCAAAAGAACAATAGAAAATGCTACTGTCTTTGCCCATTCCTGGAAAAAAAGTGAGCAAAATCACCTCTTAGAAACCACAAGGAAAAACACACACACACACAACTACACACGTCTATATCTATATCTATATCTATATCTATATCTATATCTATATCTATATCTATATCTATATCTATATCTATATCTATATCTATATCTATATCTATATCTATATCTATATCTATCTATATCTGCCTATATCTCTGTGTGTCTATTCCCATCTGCTGGGTTAGTGCAGATAAACCCTGGCGTTACAGCAGTACTGGTGAGTGCAGGTGAAGGTGTGTGCTGAGGACACCAGCACTGCAGCCAAGGCAGAGGGAGGCAAGCTGGAAGGAGCTGCAGCAGCAATGCTATTGCAGGGGAGGGACATAAGCAAAGGCAGGGAACAGGAGAAGCCATGAAAGGACATGTTGCTGATTCATGCTATATCCTGAGTTGCTACTTAAGGAAAAGGCACGACCTTCTCCATAATTATTCCAGGTACTGAATCAGTTTTGCACATAGAGTTGCACACCAGTTCTACATCACCACAGGAAAGGAGCTGTTACAGAAAATTGAGTGAAGTGTAATGATTCTACCAGACCCTACTGTAATTCAGGACTTTGTGTTCAGTGGATTGGTTACCATCAAATTACTGACCTGAAACCAAAAAACCCTGCAGAAAATCATGTCTTAATGTTTCAGAAAAGCTTCTATTGCTGAAACCATAGATACACAAAGGAATCTTCTTTGCAGAACAAAGAATAGTAGTTTTATTAATTAATTTTTAAGCATATGAACAGAGTACAGTTTGGGTTTTCAGTTAATTTTCATTTATTTGATTAATTGAAAAAAAAACCCCAGACATACACCTGTAAAACTAGAAAGGAGAAATTGTTCACCAGGGCAAGGAAGGCAATCCCCTTATATGCTGAGTCTTTAAACTCGATACTCCAACAGTTGTACTAAGCCATATATCCTGTGAAGGCAGTAAAATCAGAGATTCAAGGGAGAAACAGCATCTCACATTGTCGTCACAGACATTCTGCAGTTGTTGCAGGAACATCACTGCCTGTTACTGAGCAGCATTTCTGATTATTCTCTATGATTCCATCTATTGCAGCTGATTAATCTGCAGTATTAGATGTTATTGGCAAACATTTATTGATTTTGACAAGTCATTGCATGGTCAATTTTCTAGTAAATGCATTTCTCTGAATTCAGGATTTTATATTTGGCAACTCCTCCATTTCTCTCACTGCAATGCAAAATCTGACAAAGAAATAGGTCAGTGCAACTCTCCAGATGAGGAAATTTAAGGCAAGAGATACTACAAATATACATCTGAGATGTATATAAAAGTGAATAATGAGTACTTGCTTCCTTAAGAAATTAGGAATTACAAATTTTGATTTTCAATATAATTCTCAGTGGTATCTGCCCTAATAGACTAAGTTGCAAATTTTCAAGTATTCTGTAATTAATGTTAGAAAGCGAGATCTTCTTTTCCTTTAATGACAACCAAAAGCAAGTTTAAACTAGATAACTACAGTTAAGCACAAATAAAACAGAAAAATACTGAGAAATACATGAAAACAGTTCTCAGCTACAGAGAACAATAACACTTACTACCAAAATATTGATTTGTATTGTCTTCTGCTGTCCCATAGGCAATAACAATTTCTCCTTAGTGTGCATATGCTATGGTCAGCAAGCTAAAAATACCTCTCATTTTTGTGGACAATCTGTTTCAAAAGAAGCCAAGAGAATGTCACCAATCAAGATAAATACAGTTATGGAGGCTACTATACAGGAGACAGTATGTTCACACAAGTTGGGCAACAGAAGGCTGCTAAAAGTATTTTATTCTTCCACTGTCTGCAATTCAAAGGCTGCTTGAACTTCTTTCCCCCACCTTTTAAATTACCGATCAAAAGGCAGGCAATGAATTGTGACTTTGGTTTTCCCAGAACCACCAAATGCTGTTTGTACTAAATGTATTGGGAAGGTGAAGAACTGAAAGCCTATTTACTCCTTCAATCACCGAGCACCACAAGAAGCCTGGACAGGACACAACATTTCTGTTGAACAAAAGCCAGGTGAAACAGTGTGCAGGCAGCACGCTTCCAGTCACCTGAGAAATGCTTGTGTCCTGACAGTGTAAACAACCATTGTATTAATGATCCAGGTGGAGGTGCTTAAAACTTTTGCTTTTATAGAATAATATATGGTAGTTCTTAGATAAATAGCAGAATTCATGTGCTTTCCATTAAAATTCTGTTGTTTCTCTAAATGGTTATAGATGTACATGTGGCATGTGTGTCAGTATTCTGCACATCACTGCTCAGAAAATGTATGCTATCTCCTCAATTTAGAAAAGAACCTAGACAAATCTATCTTTTTTTTGAATGAGTTGTTGACTTACAGCTGATTTTACTCCTTCAGGGGCAGCTGAGGATATAATTGTTAGGTTTAAGCATTTAAACATGTGGTTAGATATATGACAAAATTTAAATATCTCTGGTGTTGCTGCTTTTATTTCAAATTCTGTGGCTATTTCACCAAATTGCCACGGGTAGCAGCAGTGGTGATTCAAGAGGTGACGCTCCAGCCTGGGAGTCATGTTGTTGCCTGCACCCAGCCCTGTCAGTCCCCAGCAGGTGGAGTGGCTGTGCCCACACTGACTGGGCGGGCACCTGCGAGGTGCCACACGATGGGGAGCCACAGGGGACCTCTGAAAACACCTGGTTGTGCGTGGTGTGAACGGCGTCGTGGTCTTGCAGGGAGTCAGTCATCCTTGTGCCATCCTGCTGTTGACTCTTCCATGAGTTTCATGGCTAAAGGGACCCTAAGCTCTTGTGTTTCAACAGCAGATTGCTGCAGTCTCTTCCTCCCCTTTCAGAAAGGTGCTGGGTGGTGATGTTTGGGTTTCCCGACATAACTGCAAAGAATTCATAGTCTGTGTGCTATTCTGCAGTGTCTGGCCGTGCAATGGGTTTTACAACCTATCAGAATACTAAGGATTGGGGTCAAACTAAAAATGTGCCCTTTTTTCCATGCTCATTGCTCCAGAGTAAATTTGCTGCTAATGTTCTGGGTGCCATATTCAAAATACCATGCACCATGTTTCTGACAGACACTAATACTGAAACTGTTCTTCAGCCATACTGGCCCTTATCTTGGTGGATGACTTCAAAGAGCTGGAGGATGGGGCTTTGAGCAATGTGGTCTAATGGAAAATGTCCCTGCCCATGGCAGGGGAGTGAATTAGGTGATCCCTAAGGTCCCTTCCAGCCCAAACCATTCTGTGATTCTATGATTCTGTGCCACTGTGACATAACATATGGAGAAGGGGGACCATGAAAGCAGCTGTTTCTGTATGGCCATCTCCTTGTGAAGGTCCACTCAGGATGTGCTAGTCCCAAGGATGGAATGGCAAGCAGTGGCCGAAGAATTTCAGAGATGAATGGTGACTTCCCTCAAGATGGCTCCAGACATTGACATCTCCTCCAGGAATCTAATTACGCTCATTGCTTTCTAGTGACTGATCTGTTTGCTGCCAGTAGATCAGGGGTCAGAGCTGCTGTCATGAAGATTAGTGCCTCCATTAAGAGGATGTTGTGTTCACTTAGAGGGACGTAAGTGAACCAGGGGAATAAAGGCAGCAAAGGAAGTCTTCGATATTAACTGCTTAAGTATGGTTCAGGGCTTGAATAATGAGACTGTGATTGTCTTTATCTCATGGCAGATATGCAAGATCCATGCTGAAGTTTGTAAATGCATTTTTAGGATGAATGACAACTAAATATTAAACTTAAATTCAATAGATATGTAAAACGACATGGATTAGAACATTAAAATCCCTTACCAAAGACATTGTAAAGGACTCTTTTAAACTACCAATCGTTCTGATGAAAAAGAACAGCTTCTCAGGATGATTTTGGGGGAGTCATGGTTGCCTTCCTGGTTGTGATTCCATGGCTGCTTGTCACACTGGTGGTGGTGTCATGTCCTAAATATACAACTTACTATTTGCTTCATTGGCTTAAAAATGGCCTTACTGAACATTTGGGCAGGAGGCAGAAGTCGTTTAACTTCATGCAGGACAGGTGTGGAGTAGCAGGAGAGAGCAGATATGGAGGAATGCAGACCAGCTGTACACAGCGATGTGCAGCTTGCCTGCTGTGCCTATGTGCAAGAGCAACAGAAGAACCACAGCAAATGGTGATAAACAGATCTGGGAAACTTCTCAACAGCTGGAAGTGTTGCCTCTGCAAAATGTAAATATTTCAAACTGGTCAAAAGACTATGCACTGATAAATCACTATCTTTCCAAGAAAGCTGTAGTGCTAAAACAGCCCTCGAAGCAGCACCTACCGAAACATTCCTGTTGTTTTTGCAGTAGCATCAGTAAATGCTGGACTAGACTCACAGAGCTGACCTGCTAATGCAAGGTTCAGGATGCAGCAAAGCACCTGAAGAAAAGCAGTGAAAATAAATGAGAGCACTTTACTCACATAGATAGAATGATTGAGTATATACTGGGGATGTTATGTGAAAACAAATGACTAGGAGCCTCTGGTTTTTTTTAACACAATTGCAAGAAACCTGTAACACCAATGCCATCACAAGCTTGATTCCTAGTCCCGCACTCTTTCCCATGAAGAATATAAACTTCTCTCAAAATAAGAGATGCTGTATTTTGAAAAAAGGGGCCAATTGATTTGATAGTGCTTTGAAAGAGCAAAATTTAAGTTTAAGGCAATACTAAAGCTTGGATTAACAGAGGACAATGTATCTACCTAAAGACATCAGCACTGAAGTAGATTTCAAAGACAGTTACAATCTTAAAGAGATACTCTCTCTTAGTGGAGAAATGAGGCTCAAACATGTGAACCAAAACTGAGGTCCAAACATCCTTCTCATCCTTATCACCCTTCATATTCCTTGCCATCTGAAGCTGCTCAATTAGAGCAGCTACAGACTGCCCACTACTTGTGTCTATTTTGAATAAGCACAAAACCAGATCCAACTTCATCTTTCTGAGTCTGACCCAGCCACATGTCACTATTAAAACAATTTGGCAGGGTCTCACTTGAAATTTGCATGCCTCTTTCCTGTACTGAGGGAGAAATGAATTCTGTAGTTGCTGAGGCTGGTCTGAGTGGAGGTCAGTATACCAAGGCCTGGATATTGCAGATACGAACGAATACATGCTCTGTAAAAGCAGGTGAGTGCCACAGGTAGAGGAGAGTTGCTTATGCAGTCCCTTGAAATCTCAGTTCTTCCCGTTCCTCAGGTATCACACAATGCTTCTGCAGTCAGAGAATTGCTGTAACAGCAACAGCAAGCCCAGCTACCGTGCTCTCCATTCACACAGGCAAAATGCTTCTTTATCATTTCGTTTTGGTTTGGCCTAGTGATACAAAAACTTTCTGGGAAAATAAATAAATAATTGCAGAAATGCTTCTGCTTTCTTGCTTAACTGTGCTAATGAAGTGAGAGAACGCAGCACAGTGCAGCATGGAAATAATTACATGAAATCACAGCAAGTGCGTAGTAGAATCCCACATCCCAAACTGAGATGAGACAGGAGGCATCACAAATCTCCCTAGGAATATTGCAATACCAACAAATCTGAAGGTCAGACCAATGAGTTTTGTGAAAATTTAACTAAGGAATTCTTACCATTCTTCACACATTACATTATTATCCAACATTGGTGATTTACAGGGTCATTAAAAAACAAACCCAAGTGTTTTAAAATTTGGAAAGAAAGAGGAAATCAAACCACAGGTGGAAACTAGAGTCAATAAAATGCCTAAAGCCATATCTAATTAAGTAACACATTTCAGATAGACCTTGGCATTAGCTTTTTTTGGCCATGTAATATAATTTAAAAACCTCACATGAGGACATTAAGGGCAGACAAAGCAATGATCTACACCACAGGACTTGTCTACACAGGAAAGAACTAAGAATAACCACTGCAGAGTATCTGTTCTGCAACAGCTTTCTGTGAGGACAATTCTTTTTGCACTAAGTATGCATTTGTGTGGTTTAGCTGACCATGAGAAGTGAGCTGTGTTAAAAGCAAACAAAAGCATCCATCATGGACAATAAGAGCATCTTCTTTAGGAAGTGGTACGCCACAGCTGCTGGGCTCTCAGTTCTGCACTTCAGATTGTTTCCCAGTAACCACCTTACACGGATCAGTCCAA
The DNA here is from genome assembly GCA_013397115.1 of Edolisoma coerulescens. NCBI lineage: Eukaryota > Metazoa > Chordata > Aves > Passeriformes > Campephagidae > Edolisoma > Edolisoma coerulescens. Next base: position 1,260,342 of record VWZW01003153.1, read on the forward strand.
AGTGCACTACCCTTTCACTGCAAATGCACAAAATGAAGGAAATGGAACAATAGACCACACAGATTAATGATGAGGTAATAGTTAGCCAGAAGTGGCTTGTGGTGCTGAGCTACTGCTCACACATGTAGTCTCACAAAGTCCAGGCTGCCAACTGCAAAGAAGCAACAATAGTCCAGCACCATTCACATCCTACAACATGTCTTTGGCTGCAAATGACATTGCAGATGTTTCTCAGACAATCAAGAATAGTCCAGCACCACTCACACCCTACAACATGTTTCTCTGGTTGTAAATGGCATTCCAGATGTTTCTCAGACAATCAAGAAGCTGTTTCAAATATACTAGTGCATACAGTGTAATTCGTATTGTAAGTTCAAATATTACACAGATGTGACTGTTTCTTCCATGTAGATTTTAGACTGAGTCTGAAAAAATTAGCAGCTTTTCTTCATGGTAATAACTTTAAGACAATGGATACACTCTTCTGAAAGGAACAGAATATGTGGGAAACAGAGAGGGCAGAACCTGTCTGATGTGGCTGTGCCAGGCAGTAGCAGGCATCTGATGCATCTGACTGATTATTGAAAGAACTAAGCAAAACATCCTAAAATACAAGAGGGGATTCTGAACAACCAATAGTTTTGCTTGCCCGTCTCCTTTGCTGAACAAACCAGTTGGTTTAGTAGATTTCAACCACACATACTTGTAAAATTTATTCTCAGCAATGAGGTATTGATATAATAAAAAGTGACAGCCATTGACATGTTAAATGCTGTAGGTACAGGTTGCCCATGGGAATCTTATCACCACATGAGAGTAGTCTCATTCTAATTATGCAGGTATGCCTAAAATAATAAAGCCTTGTCAAAGAGTTCACTAAATTGGCATTCGCAGGGTATATGCTTATGCCTGTGCTGAGGAAGGGACTACGTTACACTGAGGTAACGTAGCTTTAAATCAATTTAATACATTCATACTAGGAATTGTACCAGTATATTTATTCTGGCAAAAAAATACCACCCTAAACAGCTCCTACACCAGCACAAACCCTGCATGTAACCAGGCCACAGGGCCAAGGCAGGGGTAATGGCAGGAGGAGTCCACCACTGTTCCTTGGCCTGGTGAGATCCATCCAGATACCATCTCAGAGCACTGGGAAAGCAAGGTGACAGCCTTTATGTCAAACCTCTCTCGTTTCCTGCTAAATGAGATTGTATGATGTGGCATTAACATGAACCAACAGCAGAGTCACTGAAACTCAGCTGGTGCACAGGAACTTGTTTGGCTGCCACATCTTCAGCAGAGGTGAAAGCCCCGAGACTTTGCTGTCAAAGTACCAAAGGGAGAGGCTTGTTCTGTGTGTGAGTGGGACAAGCACGTGCTCTTTGGATGTTAGGAAAAGGGGTCCGTTCCCCAGTATCCTAACCACTGTCAGTAATACCAGACCCTGTAAACCTTGTTGTTTCCAAGCCTGCTTCTCCTAATTGCGTCTCTGCTGTTCTGGATCTTCTAACTCCATTGGTAGCCATGCGGCTGTAGCATCTCTTAAAATATTCACCACCTACTTGACCCCTCCCATCCGTGCTCATCTCAGACAAAAACTATCAACCCAAATGCCTTTCAAAATTACTAATTCCTCCCAGCCTCTTCAACACCTGGTTCCCATTGCTGGTACTCCAACTTCTTTCTGCCTGAGGGGAACAAAAAGTTACCTTATCAGGCCATTGCACAGACACTGCCTAGAAGTCAACTGCAGAAGTCTCACCCACCTCCCTGGGTGAGACCCACCTGCCCCTCAGGCTTGGGTCCCATAAGCAGAAGAAACACGTTTCTGAGGCTTCAGGAGTGTGGTGAGAACTGTGGGGTAATCTGTCAAAGAAAAGAGATGCTCATTTGGAAATACACGTGTGCAACCTGCTTAAAGCAGGGCTCTGTCTAAAGTTTATGAAGAATGGCTGATTTATTTTATTTTATTTTATTTTTTCCAGATGTGGAATAAATGGCACATGAGAGTTTATCAAAAGAAAAACCAGAAAGGTTTGTACTAACTGAGAGTATTTGGACTGAAAATATCACAAGCCTCCTCTTATTCTACCTCTTTTTATGAAAGTATCAGAACAACAGTGGGCAGTACACAGTAATCCACATGGGCACTGTCTTTCATATGACATGCATATTTTCTGTGCTAACCAAATGGCAGCTCACGGCCAAGCCTCTGGAAACCCAAAGAAAAAGCTACCATTTCATAGCCAGTCTGACCCAGACATCTCCCACTTGAGGTATAGAATTGCTGTCGGCTGCCGCTCTGGACCCTGGGGGCACAGGTGTTTTCAGAGGACCAATTAAATCCTGGGCAATCTGAATTGTCTGAAGGAAATGTTTGTATCTGCCTTGACTACAAACATCTAAGTACCCTGTACAAGCAGGGAAAATAGGGTAGCCAGCTGCTTGGCCTTTGTGTCTTGCATCCCAGTAGAAAGGGACACAAAGAGAAAGGGAAGACAGGAAAGATGGAAAAAACCCACTTATCTGGAGTCCCCTTCAAGAACAAGGTTGTTCTGGTCTCACATTCTGCAAGAAACCAGGATACCAATAAGAAACTGCAGATTGAAAACCAGTGTATGAGGCTCTTCCAGTCAACCACTGCTTTAAACTATTATTACCTTCTCTGAAATAGTCATAAATATCAAGCCAAATTTGAGGGCTGTATATTTTGTTAGTTTAGAATTTTCCCTGGATGTTGATTTTAATTGGTCAGTCTGGTACATTCATGCAAATAAACAGTGGCTCTACGCTATTTTATTAAACCCAACTTTGAGAAACAGAACTAAGCAGAATAAAAATTGCCTAGAAATAAAGGGAGGAAACAATAAAAACCTTGTAAGAAGCAAATTTAGGGGAGAAAAAGGAAAAGAAAATCTGTATTACTTCACTTCTATCAAATGTGTAAAGGAGGAGTCCCTTTAAAAAATTCATGTTTCTTTCATCCTTGCTTATTTTTACTGCAGAGTATTCTGCAAGTCCAGCAGGTTGACTAGACAACGCTATGAAATACCAAGCGTGTGGCAACGAATCATAGCTCTTTCTGATGGTTTTCAGTTTTTAAAAAGGCTCTTGGCTTCAGCTCAAGCTGAAAAGATGGCAAAGGAATTTCATTCACAATCCTTTTCTCGTCAGTTGATCATTTTCTTCTTCTTCACACTAAAAACATCAAGGCCTTCCATTTGACCTTGTCTTCAGATCAGATAAAATACGGAAAACTGGAATTACTTTTGGGTAAAAAAGAAAAAAAGTGAAACAAAACAGTCCTTTTCCATACTACATGCAAATCCAAATAATCCTCTTCCTCTCACAGACTGACCCAATTTTGCTTGGGCAGTCTTTGTGCTTCTAAGCCAGGCACCTTTGAGACCGCAAACTTAGCAGATACCACGGAATGTGAGAGCACAGCTCTTGCAAAACCAACTTTAAAGCTATTGCACTCATTGCACTAAAATGTCCAGTGTGTAGAACTTGCCTGTTCTAACCAGAAGTTCCCCCTTAGCCATGGTCACATAAATGGACAAGCTAAAGCCAAGAGTTTCATTCCTTCAGCAGTTTTAGACATGAGAACATCTGCCCAAGCTGCATGAGTGAATGTCCTATTTGCAGGTAGGAGTATTTAAATATGTTTATCTGCTAATTGCCATACATACTTGGAAAATGGATACAAATTAGTAGCAGGACACCAGAAAATGTCTTGATTTTATGCTTTATTGCAAATAAGCGACAAAGAAATCACTCCTTGCCAAACATGACACCGTAGTTGCGGGACAATTGTTGTCTTCCACCACAGAACACGAACCAGTAAGTGGAAATATTTGCAGAGTTCCTTCTTTTGCTCTTCTCACTCTTTTCTTGATCCTTACAGCTTCCACAAGATGAAACCACTGAGCATCTTTACCAAGCATTTTTCAGAACTGCAATCATTGACACAACACCTCTCATATTTTTTATTGATGCCTCCTAAGAATAACACCCAAGAATCCCACTGCAGCCTAATGCTGCATGATTTCCTCCCCTCTTCAGCCATGAAAAGGAAATCATGGGAAAGTCTTAAAAATATTTAAAATATTTTTTTTAATTTATGTTTATAATATGCCATGTTTCTTTGTTCTGTAACGCTAGTTATTTCATTTGAAGTGGTGTACTTCGCAAATTTAAGAATCTTCTTTTTTATCTGGAATTTTTCATTTTATGATCAAGCAGTCAGGATCCAGTCCTGTAGCACTCTCTGGACGCAGAAATTTATTCAAATCCAATGAAATAATTGAGGGATTATAAACATGGGGTAAAAAAACCAGCACTGTAATCACTCTGTGACTGAGGCTAGGTCTATGTCAGCAAGCAGCAGCATTCCAACAGGAAAAGCTCTGCAGTGCAAACCAGCTCATGTGGAGGATGTAACCTTCCCCCTCTGCATACTCTGGAAGGTTTGTTCCAGGCTGGCTCCATCAGTGGTTGGAGTGCAGCTTTTTGTCATGGTTCAGGTGGAACATTTCTTACTGCGTCTTTTGGGGCTGCTCCACACAATGAACTAAAGATCAAAAAATACATACCTCACCTGAAACAAAGTGTCAATGTAGGTGAATGCACACTTTAGTTTACCCTTATGAATAAATGCATGGTCAGATTTAATCTGAAATAAATCAAACTGATGGAAAGATAGCAGAATAAAATCTTATTTCTGTAGAAATTTTAAGAGAGAGCTGTTGTGGAATAAAGTTCCCTTTATTTTTTTGGCTGAAAAAATACTTTACATGGATTGAATAGCTCCCTGAACCACAATTAGTTTATCATAGCATTGAGAGGCAAGTTCTTGGCGTAGGGAAAGAAGTCCCCTCAGAGCAGCAGGTCAGCCAATGCCAGCAGCAGGCCCCATCACCCATCCCAGCACTACAGCTGCACCCTGAGAAACACTTGGACATCAGGTCAGGACACAGTGCCACCGGCACAAAAAAACTGGACAAAAATACCATGAGGACTTCACAGAAAATACACGGGAATTTCCTTGATGAAAATTCTTATCTGTCAACAGAACTAAACTGGCAACACCAGTTTCTAAAACTCCCCCTTGCCCTGATTTCTATCCCTTTCCTCAGGAAATCAATCTCCTTTTTCCAGCCCTTTGGTCTTTTTCTCCTCCATCTTTCCTGTCTTTTCCCTAGGATGTTTTACTTTTTATTTATTTATCAGCTGTAATGATATTGAATTTTGCTGTTGAGCTGAAAGCTGTTTCCACTTCAGTAGGTCTGGTGGTAGATGCTCTGAGCAGTAACCAACTGGTCCCTCTGAATCTTTCACCAGACAGCTTTATATAGATCAAGGCAAACTGAGAGCCTTTTTTGCTGACAAAAACAAGGAGGAAAATCAGTTGGAGTATACAGCCCTCATCATCCATGAATAAATGGAGAGCAGAACATAAAATAAGAAACATCATGAAGTGACTTAGATTAGGAAAACTTTGTCCATGCTGCCAAAAACTGGGTACATCAACCAAACTAGGTTATGGAAACAGAAGCCCACCCCTGTGAGGAAATCCATCAAGGAGGTCTTGGACAGATCTTCCACTTCAGAACCATAAAACATGAATATTATCATGATTGGCATCTGGTCCTCCTGATGCAAGCTTTCCTATTAAAACAGGAAGAAAAGTTCTGTAGGATCATCATTCACATGTTCATTCTGCTGCTCATCACAGTCTTCTTAGTAAGGTCTGATGTCTTTCATTTTTCATTCTTTCCTGGAATATTTCTGCACACCATAGCCTTATGAAAGGTGGTTATTCAGTATGACCCTGAAGTGGGATAGAACAAAAGAAAAAGTCTGGAAAATGAATTAAAGATTGAAATCCTACAAATAAGCAGTTTGGAAGTTTGAAAAGACCTCCAAAAGAAAAAAAATTGTTCCCTGGCATAATTGATTTTTACATTTTTTCCATTAAGAACACTTGCCTTTATAGCCTCTCTTTGCTAAATTTAACTGTATCTAATTATGATTTTTTTGTTGTTGTTGGCACAATTGTGTGGCTTACAGGTAGCACTATTTCACATTTATGCAGAGATAACCAAGATTTGTAAATCTCACTGATATAATTTTTTTAATGCTAGAATTTAAGAAAAAATTGATTTCTGAAAATGAGTTTATACTGGCAATCCCGCAGAGAGAATTTAATTATGTTAGTCTCATTCTTTCATTTCCCATGCTGGCCATCCTTTGTGAATCCCTTCTTGGATGGGGTGGTTGTTCAGAGCTGCTGTTCAGCACAATATCTAACAGCAACAGCAAAAAAGGTGATGTTCAGCCTTTAGGTGCTTTCACCATCCTACCACAACATTTGCCACTACGAGACAAGTGCCACTTGCAGCCCTATCTACACCCACGTGGGGTCTCCACATCCAGCGATGGTGAATCACTGGTCCCAGATATGTTGTGGGAAAGACTGATGCAGACACCTCATGCAACATCCCCGTAATTCTCTGTACTCTGTTACTATGATCCAGTAGCTGCTCATGTTGATCTCTACCTGTCTCTGTAGTGTTTTACTTAAGGGCTCTTATCAGATTAAAGTTTTGGGGTACTCAACACAAATTAATAATTCTTTTCTTTGAGAACTTTTATCCCAGAACTTCATATATTGATGTATTATGGGAAAAATTAGCCCACAGTTTACAGAAAAAGGCTAAGAAAAGAAAATATTATAACCTTTTCAGTATTTAGGGATTAAGTAAATATGCATAATGATATTTAAATTATTTCTCTTTTTCAAAATAGGAGAAGTTGCTCAGATCCTCTGGTGGTTCTTATCAGTACTGAGATAAGTAAAGATCATTCAAGCTCTTCAGAAGCAGAAACCCTTACCACTTCTTATTGCAACAGAAAATTAACTCTTTTCCTTCCACTCTCATCAGCAGATATTTTCCAAGGCGCTTTCATTTATTACTCTTAAACAAATTTCAGCACAAAAGAAAAGCCTCAACAGCAAGAGACAAGCACTGTCGCATATAATTTCTTTCTCCCAGCCTGCCAAGCTCTTTTTCAGAAGACAGATTCCAAACCCCAGAAATCCAAGGTTCCAGAATTGGGGCATGAAGTTACCACACTATTACAAAGAAAATCTCCAAGTGATGGCACACAATACTAATCCTGTATTTCAAATCCCTCTTGGAACTTTAACATCTCGCCGGTAAGGAAACAAAATTACTAGAACCTTGATTTCCTGAGAAACCCAGTAAAGCTGAAAAAAAACCTTCAGGAGATATTTTATTCACCTTTTAAAAATTAGCTAATTGAATTTGTAAATCACAGAATAACAGAATCATTTATGTTGAAAAAGACCTCCAAGATAATCAAATTCAACCTTTGACCTATCACCACCTTGTCAACTAAACCACAGCATTAACTCCTGTGTCCAGTCATTTCTTGGAAAACTCCAGGATAATTTTAGGTTTTTTTCCCCTTCCCAACTAAAAGGCTTCTAAAAATCTCCCAGTAAAACCTGTACTTTTTCAGTCTGAGCAAGATGCGTGCTTAGGGTGCAATGTCACAAAGCCCATCGGGTGCCTACAAATGAGGTGTCACAAGTTGTAAACACCAAAGAGCCCAACTCAATCAAGGTGACTCGATCACGGGACGCAGATCTGACCGGGATGCAGATCTGATCAGGATGCGGGTCACAGGACACCTCCATCCCCGCTCCGCTCCATGGGCGCGGCCCCAGGGCTCAGCCTCCTCCCCTCCCAAGTGACCGGGGCTGACCAAGGCTCTGCTCGAGGAGAGTCCTCCTTTGCACCTCTGGGTCTCCAGGGGCCGGGCGGGGCGAGGAGCGCGGCCCCGCCCGCTGCCGGTGACGCGCCGGCTTCTCCCGGGCTCTGGGCGGCGGTGGCGGCGGCAGCGGCGGCGGGGGGGCCGTGCGGGAGCGGGAGTGGGGGCGGGGNCGGGGGCCACCGGAGCGGCCGCGGCGGGGCGGGTTGCGGGGGCTGTGTCTGTGTGTGGCGCTGGGAGCGCCGGGGCGAGGGGGTGCGGGCCGGCCTCCCCCGGGCTGCGGGGCACGGAGGGGCCCTGCCCGGGCTCGGTGGCATCGGCCGCGCTTTAGGAGCGGCTCGGGAGCCCTGGCCCAGCAGCCAGACCTGTCGCCCGGTTGCCCCGGCGGCGGTGCTCGGCTCCCCCCGGCCCTTGGGAGTGTGTTTTTCCCCCTGATCTTTGATAGAGAGCTCCGCCGCGGTTTACGGCGCGGTGGCTGCTCTTAGCAGCGATTAACGCCGGGCAGGGAGAAAATTGGGTTTAAGCAACTACTAATCTTATTTTGGTCCACTCCATTTTGTTTCGCTATAGCAAATCCATTGCCTTTGGCAGCTGTGATCTAAAGATCACAGGGATGTGCAAAAGCTCTGTGTGTGTATATATACATATTGTTATTGTTGTGTATATACATATACTATACAAATATATAACGTATGTCATAGCATGCTTTTGTGTGAAATGCATCGTATTCGATGTACTATTCTGTTAGTCAGGAGACTGCCTTATGTTATTTTTAAATTCTGTGTTATCTAAGTTAAGCAGCATGAGAAATTTTTAGGTACATATGAAAACAGCCTATGAAAACACAGTATGCAATTAAAACGAACCGATTTATAAACGAAGGGAAGTTCCAGTGACTGAGGGTTGCTGGGTTTGCCTTGGGTCATGTTCTGGAGTTGGGCGCAGAGGCACCGGGGCAGCTGCCAGTGCTTTGCCTTGAGGCGCCTGTGTTTGCTGCTCGTCTCACACTCACTGCTGTCACCCCCCTAGGGACACAGTCGCCATCAGATCACGACAACTGGCTGGGCGTTCTCACAGCCCTTCAACGATATGGCAATTCTAAGTAAATATTGCCTAATTCTGCTAGCGGTGTCCAAGGGATAAAGGCAGATGGAAATGTGGAGCGAAGCTCTTGAGGATCAGGGTCTGGCCCACTCGCTGTGTTTGAGGCTCCCGCCTGGCACGTGTCCACATCACCCATGACCCAAGGGAAACTGCAGAAGGAGTTTTCATTGCCCACCCTGCTTCTCACATTGACAGAAGTGGCTCAAGTGAAGGGAAAGGTTTTCCAATTTGTGCTAGAGACAACTGAAACTGAAAGCAGTGCAAGGCAGGGCTTTCCTGAATGACACAATACTGGACTTCCTTTGGAAAAGTGGAAATACCAATGTCTTCCTTGTGTAGAAGATGCAAATAATAATTATGCCTGACTCAGCCTAGGCTTGACTTGAAATCCAGAAATCTCTTGTTTATAATGTATATTTTGTGTTGAATCTAAGGAGTATTTGCCTTTTAATGAATTTAAAGATCTTGCATTGGTACACCATGGTTGTATTCATAGAAATACTTTACCTTTCTTATACATGATGGTGATGATGATAATTTTACATTTTATTAGGAAAATAATTGCATTTAATTATTTTTTAAAAAAGGAGGAAAGTATTTTGAAAATATTACTGCTAAGGATTTGTGCTCCTGTACCATTGCAAAACAGCTGTGCTTTTCCACATTAACTCCTGAAGAACAGCTGTTCTGGAGGTTAGCCAGCTCTAGTGTAGCTGCTTGAGCTAATTCTGTGATCTCTGCATGCTCACAGTGATGAGATGTGTTTAGCATAGGTGCAGCATACAGGTCACACGTGGGTGGTGCTCTGCTGTGCCGAGGCTCCGAGTGTCCTAAGATTTCCCCTCCCGAGCACTCTGCCATACTGAGCAAAAACTACTGAGGATCTGGGTCAAACTGAGCAATTCTCAGACATAACAGCAAGTGGAACGTTGAATCAAACCATCAGTTGGCAAACATGAAGTGACCTCTTGGTGGACTGTAACCATCGAGCCAGGACTGGTGACATGACTGATGCAAGGCGTTTCAGTGCTACCACTGAACAGATGAGGAACAGAGCATAATAAGGGTGAAGGCTCTGTTCACAGAAATTTTAGAGCCCTTACTGCTGCTGCTGCACATGGATCTCTTACAGAATAGCTTTTTCCACCCAGATAAAAGCCATGGCAGTCATCACAACCCTAGAGCACCTTTCCTTGATATGTCCCTCCTTCCTTCTCCTGGCAGCCTTTTGCCCCTGCCACAGAGCAGCATTGCCTTTGGCCTGCTGGGCTGAGCCTGCTGGTCAGGCACGTGCTTCAGTGTGGTGTTCCCCTCCACCCACCCTTCTCCTGGGGAATGAGAGACACTGTCAAGTGTACCAATGCAGAAGTTGGGGCCTTTCTGACCATAAAGGGCTGAATCAGTCTTGTGGCCTCATTTGAGTCAATTTTTGCTCAGTGTATTTCTTAATTGCCATCATTTCAGGCAACTGCAACCTTCTCTGCTTGTATCATGCAATTTTGTCACTTCTTCATGTGAAAGAAGGAAGCACTTCTCTGGCAGGTTGATTTAGAAAGAAAATGCAAACAAAACCCCGAAAAACCGAAAGAACAAAACCCACACTATGATAAATCACAAAGCAAAAAAAGTTGTGAACATTTACTCAGCAGCATGGACTGCTGGGGGTGTTTCTTGCTTCCTGGGAGTAGGTAGTGTAAGACAGGTGACAATTTTGGTGTATCATATCTCTGCAATGTGTCACACGGATCTTATTTCCATGCATGTGGTGTGTACTATGCATAAGGTTTTGCCTTTTGTAAACAGAGAAGTAAAAGAGATCTCGATAATTTAGGATATTGTGTTTTTTCTTTCTTCTCATTAAACATTTTGCATATTTTTATTATCTAAAAAAAAAATGCCCTCAGAAACTTTTTTATTCTTCCGATAAAAATACAAAGAGAAAAGCACAGCTATGTGTCCTACAGGAATTTCCCAACTTCTTGGCAAGATAAGTCTTGGAATAGAGAAGCAGATCATGCTTCATGTCTACAGGGAGCTACGTGCACAAGTTTGCTGCGTAGTGTTTGGCTCTAGATCTTTGTGTCATTGCTTGCTAAATCTCTACACAGAACTTAAGAATAGAAACACCTTTTGTAAGCATTCTTCTTCCCCAGCTTGGAGGGGAAAAACCAAACCCAGAAGAATCCTTGATTAGTCTGTTTACAAAACATTCATGTTTTGTATATAGACACTGAAGGACAGGAAGGCAAAAATAAAAAGCTTGTCATGCCACTTCACTGGTGGCTGCAGGAGTGATCTCTCCACCCACAGAAAGCGGACTGCCATCACGAATTCCTTGCTGGCAGAAGCTCCAACTGAATCACACACTTGGTCAACAGCTCTCTGTGCTCTGAAAATCAAGCATCTGTGGGAGGGAAAGAAGCAGCAGAGAGACTGCAAAGACAGCTTGGAGCTGAAACCAGTCACAGCAGCCTTGGCACAGACAAACCCTCGTGGTGGGAGGTGTTGCAGAAGGAGCAGGGTCTCCTGAGCAATCCCTCTGCACTGCACATAGCACCAAAGTGCAGCCTGTGCAGCATCCAGCAGTTTGGGCACGGGTCAGTTGCCTGATGTGTCTGACTGGTGCCTTTCAAGGTGACTGTCCAGAGGGATCCAAGACACTTGTATGAGGCTGTCACCCTGACATATGACCTACAGTTGATCCACTCTCTTCTTGAGCAGTAGCTGAAGAGTAAGTAGGACACCTTGTGAGCATTCACAAAGATGCTGAACATCTAAGTTTAGCTGTCTGAATCCTACCTGTCCAGATTCCTGTAGACAGGCAGAACAGTGGGAGTTTTAATGGAACATAATCCAATGATGAAATCACAAATGGTCTTGCAATTCCCACAATGTTCCTCCAGGGATCCTCTTTCAACTTGGAGAAATTCAAAACAGTATTTTTCTTCTCAAGGTCTAATTAGTGAAATGTCTTCACAGAACCCTTAAATGTCCTCAGGGCTCCTGGTTTCGGTTTCCTTTCTGATTTTGTTGGGCCTGTTCTCCACAGAGAAAGGAGCCCACACTGTCTGCCAGCCTTGTGCTGGCCTTGACTTGCTCCCTGGTGCACTTACTCCGTCAGTACTTAGGTGACAGACATAAATAACATACATACTACATTCTTGCTTGTTTTCTTCTGTTTTGCTGGAAGTCTGCAGTTTAACAGGGTATGTCTCTTGATTGATGCTGTGCAGGTGTTGCTCAAGGTGTTCACAGTACACCAGCACTGCACGTTGTCCCACTGGCACCTCAGCATGACTTATGTCAAACTGTCTCCCAGTATGGCAGGTGAATTCATCAATAGACATGGACCTTGCAAAAACCATTACAAAAAGCATCACCCTGTGGGCCCGGCCCAAAAGGAAGTTCTTGATCGGATTGAAGGGAGTTTCTCTTTGCTCCAACATCTTCATGTAACTGGTGTTACAGATTGTCACAGAGCTGAGGGGCAAGATGTGCACCAAGGAGTTCCATTTGTTTGAGAACAAGTAAACCAGCAATGATTTCATTATGGATCTTCTCTCTGGTAACTCTTTTGTATAGAAAGAGGAAGCAATTTACCCTCCATGCCTGCTTTTTTGTGGTATAAAGGAATTCCTGTTTCCTGATATTGAAAGGATTCGTGGTTTAAGAAAATGACTTCTTCCTCTCCCTTTCTTCTCTACCAGAGATGTCTAGGAAGATGCACTCACTTATACCTAAAACTACATTTCAAAGCTAAATGTTCTACTCCAGTAGTAAAGCATCTATTTTACTGTAGAGTAGACAATGAGTAATTTACCCTGACCTCTGTTTCTGTGCTGCCAATCCATCCTTCAAGTTCCTGCTCCTCCTTTCCCTCAGGGAGGCCCTAACTGCTCACTTACCTTGCTTCTCGTGCACAGCAACAGTCACCAGGTTATAAGTTTTGCCTTCTAATCATCTCATTGTTTTAATAGTATAACGGTGATGCGTGGTTTTAAATTAGTCATAACTTTAACTTCTGTTTTAATGAGATATTAGTTGTATTCCCAGAGGGGAAGGCTTTGTTTTCTCAAGAGCAGTGTGCCTTTTCCCAGAAGAAATGAATTTCTACTAATGACAAATGAAGAGGTGAGGTGGCAGTGGAGGTGTTGGGGAGTGGTTACGGGGAGAAGGGGCATATCTGCGAGTCTCAGGCACTGAAGAACATCTTGATAATGCCAGAGCCTATGACGTGCCAGGCACTCGTGTATAAATAGTCACACTGGCACGTAGTGTCATTGCAATCGTACTTTGAGAACAGCTGAGTCTAACAGCCTTGTCTCTGATGCACAGCCCGAAGACACCCTCACATGTCTTCAGATATGTGAAATAATGAGACTGGTGTTTAATGGCTGAGACACAAGATGTTGTGCTCCCCAAGGATTTATGACTATGTGGCATGTGTTAGATCAGTCTGGCCACTGGTTGCAGGTATGACTGCTTGGAGCTGGGGAGACAGGAAGGCAAATCACTCATTCCAGAGGAGAGAAAGCTCCTTGTCTCCCCCTCTCTGGGTGGATAAAGATGAATCACAGAATATGCCAAGTTGGAAGATCTGTTTGACCTGCTGGCTGGGAAAAAGATGTCAACATTAAGTGTGTAATCCAGTGCTAAACCTTAGAGTAGAAATGCAAGATCCTCTCCCAGTTGAGGTCTTTTTTTGTGAGCTTTCCACAGCTGAATCACAAGGGGTTTAATGCAAACCCTGGTAGGTTGGTGTTAATTGTCCAGGTCAACTTGCAAAGAAAGTGTCTTGGTTTTCTCAGGAAAACTACCCATCAGTATTTGCACCAAACCTTGTGACTAATGCAAGATAACAGTAAAGTTCATGTGGAGTACTGTGGAATATCTTTAAGAAAACATAAGGCAATCTTTAGGCTTCAGTCAGACCGGGAAAATAATATCCTGTATTACGGCATATGCACATAAGTAATGATCTTCTTTCAAAAAAAGGATTCTTCCATTTTTTCCAGGGTTTCCAGAGTCACAGATCCTCTGGACCAAGGCAAGTTTTGCACGTTAAATGTCTTTTCTTAGAGTAATAGGTTTGCTTGGAATAATAAGGCTTTGGTATTTACGGCATGTGAACAACACTGTGGCAAACACTAGTTGACACTCCAGAATTATTTTGTCCACCTGAGGATCACTAGAGCTTCTGTCATTCTAACCTTGGGTGGTAATTGACTTGTCCTAGACATCTGAAATGTAAGTTTGTTGGCAGTGTGGAAAAATCACAATTGGGTTCATGTATATGATTGCCCTTTCACTGGATTTCTAGCAAAGCTTAATTCTAAGGAGTGCTGTCTTTTCTCTGTCAGCTTGGCTAAACTAGATAACTTTCCAGCCTTGAATAGCTTTATTCTCTCTTCAATGTGGATGAAACTCTGGATTTCAGCGGTCAGTTAATAACTAGCTTTTACAGTTGCAAAAGTTGTGTTGGTTTTAGTCCAGGTGACTAAAACCTCTGACCATTCTCCTTCCTGTTCTCCTGCTAGAACAGTAATACAGACCCTGTCAAGGACAGGACTATCCTTACAGAGTTCTTTTTGAGTACATAGAGCACTTGCCTGTACATAATGTGGTGCAGGATTTGAAACTCACCTATAAAGGGGAATGCATCCTCACTAATGATTGTTGACATCTCTGGTGGCACTAGTGACCTAATTGTGTCAGTTCTGCAGAAAAGTTTCAGGCAGTGAGGAGCAGGCTGGATACCCGCAACGGGGCTTTCCTCTATGGGCTTTCTAGCTCCAGGGGTGTGTGGTAACTGGTACCTTCTGCTCCTCCTTCGTTGGTTTCATTGAGGTGCCGTGATTGTGGTTTCATTCTGCGATCCGTGCATAGTCCTGGGATTGTAATAGTCCCTGCAACATCACTGTGTTTCTACAAACCAGCAGACCTGGAGAGGATCTCTTGGTGGTTATCAGGTCCCACCAGCCATGTGATGGACATTTAGTATGGATTTAACTGTAGGACCACAAACTAGCACTTCAAATACGCCCATGCATAATGTGTAGGTTTCAACTGGTTTAGTTAAAGTGGTTATATAAATTGACACTTGTTCTGTTTTAAGACTGGTTTGTGCTTTTTTTGGCCTGAAGTAAATATATTTAAGTGAACTTGGAATAAGCGTTATTTAACATGAACCAGTTTCACCTCAATTCACTGTTTTCCCATAGGCTTGCCATACAGATCTGTGCATTCTGCTCATTTAGGCAGCACCTGCTCTGTGAGTGTGAAATCTTTCTCCTACTGAAGGCAGAAGTTTTTGTTCAGACCACTTAGTGGTCTACTTCAATTCATTGTTGGAAAAATATCACGTGGGTTTGGGCACTGTGAAAGCAAGCTGTGGGCCATACTTGTCCTGCAAGCACTAAGTTTTCTACCTTTGCTTCTCTTATCACTTGATCTTGAACAGTGTTTGTTCCAGGCTGACCAGCAACTTCTTTGACTTGGCTGTGATGGCAGAGCAGTCAAACCCAAGTGCTGCTTTTCTTATCTCCCTCCCATTTTTGTGTATTTGCTGTGCCTCCTGCTGTTGTCTGGCAACTTCAGAAAGAAGTTTGCCACATCACAGGTGAGCCGCCCGTGCCAGGAGTTGGCCAAAAGCTGGTATCAGTCTTATAAAGTCATGGTGCAGCAATGGGGTGAAAGCAACCAAAATCACATCTTAACATTCAGTAGGCACAAAATAAGTGAGAAGTAGAAAATCCAGGGATATGGATGATTTTCAGCTTGTTTTCCTTACTGGTCAGTCTCATGAAAAGTTTCTCCTGCCAAATGCTGTTTGTTTCTCAGAATTGCCTGCTTTAGTAATAAGTAACACTATTTAGAATCTATTTAGTTCCAAAATACTGTTTTCATGCCACTGGCTCAGCCTAGCATCTAGAAAGATAACAAAGCCTGTTGAACAAGCAAACTGCCCAGTCGAATTCACTGTTAATACGTTCTTAAATGGTTAATTTATGGTTGATAGACCCAGCCCACAAACTGGTGCAGTATGTGGATGCAGCTACACAGATGTGACAACAGTAAGATTTTGTGGCAATGGTGGGCCATCTGATACATTCTTCAGGGGAAGAGAGCCCGAAGAGTGAATCGCCGTGGTGTGAAAGACTGGACGTCTGATCCAGCTGCGCTGTTGTAATGATCCTTCATGGGCTTGGTCTGCTTAAAAGACACACGAGACACAGCAGTTTGAAGAGAGTTGATCAAAATGCTTTCATCAGAGAAGATCAAAATGATCAAAACTCTTTGAAGAGAGTTGATCGAAATGTCAATACAGTGGGCACACTGTATTGACTGCAATATTTCCTATCTTACCCACTGTTTTGAGCTGCAGTTTTACAGACTACTTAGGATCGACCTGTCTCAGGATGTTACTGCTTAGCTGTTCGTTTTATTTTTGACTGTATCTGTGCTGGGTCTTTCCCAGCCATCTCCCCAGACACATGTCATCAGACTGGGACTTCTAATTCTGCGGTTGCGGCCAAAACTATCACTTTTACTTTACTTTCCTCTCTGGGCCCAAGACCAAACACTAACATTTCCTGGATTGGAGCAGGTAGCACATCACAAAAATAGATGTTTTGATAGCATAAGGAAATCCGCAGCAGGAAAAAAGCCAAGCTAAAACATGTAGTGCTAAGTAACAGCAATTCAAGCAGCAGACAAAAATTGTATCATAAATTAAAAGAGTTTGAAATGAGCAAAAAATGAGTAATTTCTGGCACGTGAGATTCAAAATGTTCCAGTGGGTGAGTCAGGAAGGGAAGGGTCAGGTGATGGCAGCCTCTGCATCTGAGAGACAGAGATGCAAATGTAGCGATAAGACTGCATGGTATTTGCTGACTTTTGCTCTGCTTACTCAGCAGCAAAGATACAGCTTCCATCAGCCCCTCTTTTCCCGTGATAAGTAAAAATTAGTTATTACAGAGATACTGTGAGAAAGATACTATTTTTAAGGCAACTTAATGTAAGGACTTAATTCCTGAGAGAGACGTGCGTTTTTCAAAGAAAGACGTACATTGTCTGAACCTTCCTTCAGAAGCAGCATGTAATATTTTTCTTGGGAATTTAATCTGTGTTCCGAAATGCTGAGACTTTAGTCTCTCTTTACAACCCCCATCTTGTTGGTTTGTAGAAGTAACAGCTGTCTGACGTGTGGTTTGTAACTGACATCATGTGAAAAATACCTTGGGGTGGCTTATCTGTCTGTGCTGGTGTACCTAGTGAGATCTGTGTATGGTTTATGAGTGCACAGCATGTATGTCCTCACTCATCACTTCTGCAACTGAACGGAACTGTCACTTGAAAAGTACACAGGTGCTATTCAGCAAGTGGTTTAGCCTGGAAATTACTTGCTGCTTTCCCTTCTCAAAGGTAGTTTCAGTGCCAGTGGTGTGCCTGTTCTGTGTAAGTATCAGCAAGAAGCCTAGTGCCTGTCCAGTATTGTCCAGGTCGAGTACAGCTGAAAAGATGGTTGAATTTGCTGGCTTGCCAAGGTTGCTGTTTCTTCTGAAATTGATTTCTCCTAGCTCAAGGGATTTCAGAAGCTCTCTGGAGCAAGCATGCTTCCTGAAACTTTACCTTGAAGGTCACCAATGCTTCCCTTCAAAGACTGCCTTATCTCTTTGTCAGCCTTCTGAAAATGTCCTAGCAACAAAACCTGTGATTATGTATGCCACAAAATCGTTTTGTGTAGCTTAATCTACTTCTTATGCACCATAAGAGTTGGAAAGAGTAGCAAAGGCCAGCTCACATGGCAGACCAGCTTCACAGGCTGCCTGGAAAACACAGGAGTTGGAGCTGCAGGAAAGTTTTGAGTGGTCCCCAGGTTGTCTGCAGAAGCAGTGGCAGGCGTTAGCCCTGAGTAATAAATAATTACCATGACCAACTCTGGCATGTACTGTTCTTTCAGTGACACGACCCACAATTACTGTTCTGTAGTTGTTGCCTAAAAGCCCAAGATGCCAGTGTTAGCCTTACCAGTAGTTTCTAATATGAGAAAACCAAAGTAATAATTGCTCTGAGATCAACAACCTGCTGAAACTGCAGAATATCCATGAAGTCCTTTGGTTGTGCGTATGTCTGCAATTTGAGCCTGAAAAACAAAAACCAAAANACGGGGAAACATCTGATGCTCTCTCCTACTCTGAACAGATTTCTTAGTACTTCTTCCTTGTTTATCTTTAGGCTTTTAGAGATTTCAGAGAGGCTTGGTGGGTAAGTCATGCTGCTGTCCAGCAATGTGGTATTAACTTGAAGCAATTCAAAATGTGGTATAATACCACTGTAATTGGAAATCTGTGACCCACACCTGCCACTGTAATCCTTGTGATGTATTTGTTTTGGAGGATAGAGGGAAATTAGTATTTTTCATTAACTCTTTGATTCTCAAGTTCCTCTGAAATGAATGAAAGTTTCTTGTATAGTGTCTTTTTTTTCTTCTGGTAAAACATTTCTTGTTGATAGCCAGGAAGATTGCAGGACAAGGGAATGGCTGACTGGGGAGAAATGCTAATTCTAATGTAATGGTTAAGGAGAAGCTGTCTTATACCTGGTGGCCATAAACAAGTGTTTAGAAACCAAATGGAGTGAAATTCCATAGGAAGGAGTAGTTAACTAAGCATCTTGGCAACAGTGCCTGGGAATTTCAAGTGCAGCCACAAAGGCATGATATATGGCAGTGCCTTTCTACATTGCATTGTGGCTGAAGGCAAGGTGTGTGAATTCTGTCAGTGGTTTGGAAAGCTCTTGTTCTTTTAAAAGCAGTTTAGACAGTGTGCTTGTTTTTTGCTCAGCATTGAAGTGATTCTGCTCCTACTGTAATACAACACTGATGAAACAGGTACCTTGGGCCTGGGAAGTGCGAAGGATTTGTTCAAGGGGTACTTCATTTTGTTGATTTCACTAAGCAGGCTGTGGCCCCCTGACTGTTGTGTAGAGTTTAGATGAAAATGCTGATGTCTTTCATACTCTTTTCACGTCTGACCAACAGATCCTTATAGTAATTTGCTGAGGGAGAGTGAGGCAAATAACCATCGACATAGGTGAAAGGAGGAAAGATGCTCTGTGACCTGCACAGTCTGGAGTTTCAGTCCTTGCCATCTGGTTCATGAATAGTGAGGAAGAGAAGTGAACTCATGACTCTGACCAGTGCAGCTGGGTTGACCCCAGGTGTTAAGGTGGAACAGGTGAAGTAGAAGGCATTTGCTTACCCTGAGTTTGAGTTATTCCGGATTGACTGAAAGTCTCTGCTTGAGGAACAGCATTTGAATAAGATTTTTCCCCTCAACAAGAGCAGTAGTTCTGTGATAGCCATGTACCCGAGTGCTGTAAATGCCAAGCTGTGCCAGGATGTGGTCAGTTTGGTAACACAGAATGGTACACTGTATATAGGTGGCATACACTTATATAGTTTTCTCTTTTTTTCCTTCAAAACTGGGGAATAAGTCCTCAAAGTGTTGCCTATTTCTTGTATTCTGAGGTTGCAGAGTAAGTCCCATCTATCACTGCTGGACTAGAAGACCTTTCCATGGATATATACAGTATATCTGATCTTACGATTTCAGGCACTTTTGTTCCATAAACACGTTAACATCGCTTTCTCCCACTTGTTATCCTTTCATTTGAAACCTATAGTAATATTTCATCCATGCTTCTGACTAGCTATGAGCTAGTACTAAGTGGGGATTTAGCTCCTTTATGTCCTACGCCTTGGAGCAGTGGCACAGGCGTCTCAGGAGATGCTCTTTCTGCTTCAGTGACTTTCCCTGCCAGTGACTGACCTTTAAGAATTACTCCAGAACCTGAGGCTTCTGCAAATACAGCGAATGCTCCCTGAAAGAAATTTGCATGATCCTATCCCAAATCTTAGTAGTAGTTATGGTTTAGCATTGAATTGAGTTTTTTATAGGTTTGAGGTTTTTTTGAACACTCCAGAGCTTCTCTTACTTATTCTTCCTGTTCCTTCCCCTTCCACCATCACCCCTGCGTGTGTATTTTCCTTACAAATCCATGTGGATCACTTGCCTTTCAGGAGTATAGTGTGGCTAGGTGTACATGGGCACGTTCTTTGATAGTGAGCTCCATATATGGATGCAGCTGAACTTTCTACAGACTGTTAATGAAAATTACTCTGACTTTTTTTTGAGTCTTAAGGTGAGCAAAACACAAAATGCAGGAAAGAATTGTAAGCATTTAGAGATTCAATTTTTATCTCTCTCTCTCAGTCATATTGAAGCCTTGAATGAAAGTTTCATTTGATACTGGTGATGGGAACAACCTTGAAAACACAGCTGAGGACTTAGCTTGTGATTGGGTAGTACTTTCAATCATCACCAAGGCCTAAAAATAAATCACACTTCCCCATTAAAGCCTGAAGGTGGTCATTTAGTTATATGATTAGAAATAACCAGAGGTGGATGGATGGATGAGCTGACTACCAGCATTTATCCTTGAGAGCAAACACTGGCTGCATGGGATGCGTGAGCATTCCCAGAGCAGATAAGGATATTGCATAGGCCACTGCACAGTAATGAGTGAAACTGTAAAATTTCAGTGCAGCTAAATACAGCTACTAGTGAGGCAGCCAGTAGGGCTTGCATTTGTTTATGCTGTTCTTAGAGCAAGTGGGTTTTGTCTGTGCCACTGCTTGAGTTTTCATCTTTCAGTTTGGGAACACTGGGGAGAAATTACTTCCTCCTTTAGGAGCAATCCATCTACATGATAAAAGGGTATTTCCCTAGTAATGTTAGATTATCTGTTTTAATTTAGATTTTAAAATACAAACTAATCTCTAAAACATGAAATAAAATGTAATACTTGATGTTATTTATCTATTACCCTTAAGAAGAGGACTGCAGTTTATCTGTTTTCCCGAAGAAAAGCACTGCAGTACTTGTGGTTTTTTCCCCCCTCTTCTTCCTGATTCTTTTTTAGGCACAGGAAGTATGGCAATTCATCCTACGTAATCTTTTTGCTTTTGAGTGGTTGTTTTTGGCAGTTGAGGAGCTGTTCTCTGGCAGTTTTGTTGGTTATGCAATTAAGAACCATCAAAAATATGTACTGCAGGGAGCAGTTGATACAGTAAGTATATGAAAGTAAAAGAAAGAAGAAGTCATTAGATTGATAATGGACCAGAAGCAGAACAAAAACATACTCAAAACAATGTGGGGGGTTTTCCCAGTCTCAACAGGAAGTGTTTTATCAAAACTACAGATCTACCACTAGCTTTTTTTGATTCTGTTTCCCAGCACTCATTCATATCTGTCAGAGGAAATTTTGTTTAGAGTAAAAGAGACCAAAAGCCTTCTGTTTGTCTTCTGATGGCTGCTTCTCTCCATCACTGGTATTTTGGGTAGGTTTTTTCTCAAGATAAAAAGATGACTTCTTAAGCGGAAGTTTCACTGGCTTCACTGTGTGTTCTGCTTCACTGGCTTCTCTATGTGTTAAAGAAGTCCCCAAATATATATCTTGCTACCAGACAGAAGATTCCATTCAGTATATTTGCAAGTGGCTGCAGCATGGCCGGGCAATCTCACTGAAATCAGTGAAAAAAGGCAGCTTTGAGGGGTTTGCATTTCCATTACTGATTTTTTTTTCCAAATCACTTGATGAAAAACTGACGTATTTTAAATATTTTAGGAAGCTTTTTGGTGTTGAAATATTAATTTTTTGCCATTAAATATTTAAAATTCGGGTGGCTGTTGGGAGTTTAGGCTGTTCTTGCTAACCTGCACCAACACATAACTCAGTCATTAGAAAAACAGATGACAAAATGAAACGTGCTATTTCAGCTTTGTCATTCGCTAGCAGTGTTAGGAATGAGATATTTTGGGCTTGCATAATTTCTCACTTAAATCAGCTTAGAGACAGGAGAGAAACACATTACAGAATTTGATGGAATAAAGATACATAACTAGAAAAAAAATTTGAATTGCCATTTTGAAAAAAACCCACAACACATTCAACCAGATCAGAAAGGGGGGAAAATAACATCAAACTATATAGGTTTACAGCTCTACTTAATGGGGAGAGATAGCAGAAAGAGCCTTCTTCAAACAGCCCGAGCCAAACACAGTGTTTTTGCCTGTGCTCAGCACTTGTGAGGCTGCACCCCGAGTCCTGTGTCCAGGTCTGGGCCCCTCACTTGGAGAAGGACATTTAGGTGCTGGAGCCAGTCCAGAGAAGGGCAGTGGAGCTGGTAAAGGGTCTGGAGAGTGAGTCCTATGAGGAGTGGCTGAGGGAGCTGTGGGTGTTCAGCCGGGAGAAAAGGAGGCTCAGGGGAGACCTTATCACTCTCTACAGCAGCCTGAAAGGAGGCTGTAGTGAGGTGGGGATCAGCCTGTTCTCCCAGGCAACCAGTGACAGGACACGAGGACATGGCCTCAAGCTGCACCAGGGGAGGGAGGTTCAAGTTGGACCTCAGGAAGAATTTCTTCACAGAAAGGCTTTTTAAGCATTGGAATGGACTGCCCTGGGAGATGGTGGAGTCACCTTACCATCCATGGAGAAGTTCAGGAAACAACTATACATGGTCCTGAGTGCCATGGTCTAGTGGACAAGGTGGTGGTCAGTCAAAGGCTGGGCTTGATGATCTTGGAGGCAGCCTAAATGATTATGCAATTCCGTGAAAGTGATGTGTGCTTGTGCTCTCCTGTGAGGTAAAAGCCATTTATCTCCCCGAAAGGAAAGTTTCTAATATACTTTTGCATTAACAGCAGTTAGAACCAGTGTGCCAGATTCTTACCCCCACCTTGCAGAGGTGCTTGACACTGCTGAGCCTGTGCAGCAAGAAATGTCTGAGTGCTCTTCTATAACTTCAGCTCAGAACATACATGCCAGTTAAGCATAAATAAATGGAGTTTAAAAAAGAGGAAAATTTGAGTGTGTTTTTGATATTCCTATTTTATCAGTACCATTCTAGCTATAGAAATGAAGTGACGGCCTTATCTTTATAGAGATGGGAACTATACAATGGCACCCTTTTGGATGAAGTCTTGTGTATGGGCATTTTTATTTAGAAACAGAGTATCCTATTTTGATATAGCTGACTCTACAGAAATTTGACAACTAAGTGTTTGTTCCAAAATAATTTCCTGGTCAAAGAAATGTATGTGTGCTTATCTTTGTGCCCTGTTTTATTAAAATGGGTGGAGTTTGTAGTTTCAAAGTGTTTGTAAGAGGCATCAGGCAGGGGTGGGGTGTTCAGCACTCCTTGGCTGGGCTTGACCTAAATATGTAGTTGTATAATAGCAAGAGCAGCTTCAAGCTCTGTATCACTAAACAGGAGGTGGTGTGTGTATAAGCTGGCAAGTAAGTAAAGCTGTCCTGCTCTTCCTGTGTGGGTACCTGTCCTGAGCAAACTGTCCAGTGTATTGGACTGCAGACGCAGTTAAAAATTTATTGGGATTTTCAGCGAAAGAGTAGAGTTAAAATGTAAGTTAATGACAGGATGTTTCAGTTTGGTCTAATTGTACCCTTCCCTACACGGAGGTTTGAAAACCACGGACGCTGTGAAATTTAGCCTGAGTTTTAGCTAGCCTGCAGGATCCAAGCAGTTTATGTCTCCAGTTCTCTGAGTTTCAGGGAAATGGTTGAGAGGTTTGATTCTTTTGACTCAGATGTTTTAGAGTCCCTGGACCTCAGCTGCAGTCGCGCAGACCTGTGCTTGGGTACCTGGGAGTGAGGCACAGGCAGCACTGCCTCGGCTGTGTTTGTGCACTGAGAATGCTGGGAGAGCGGAGCTCTTGGGAGGTGGGTACGAGGATGAACCCTGAGATGGCTCTTGGAGCAGAGAAGAAAAGCGCTGACTTCCAGAGATGGACAGCCATCACTGGACTGTCAAGTATGACAGATATATAGAGAAGGGGGCTAGCCCAGTGCTTCTAAAAAGGGATTGTTTTTAAAATGAATAAATTCTAAGATATAGTTAATGCAAGGATGTTTTCTGCTATGTATGGCACTAAGACTGGCTTTTTCCACGTTCTACTAATAAATAACAAAAGTGATAATGACCTTTAAATAACTAGTAAATGCCAATCTGATGACTACTCTGGTTTTTTTTTTTCAGGTTGATTTTTTTTTACTACAAACCAGCGAAGATGACGCCAAAACATGAAAAACAGGTAGGTCATATCTAAGCTTTAATTAAAAAGGATTCAAGTGTGGCAGTTGTGGATTGAATTTCATTAAGGTTCGCATGGATCAGGGAAGATTGGTTGTATTCTTCATACTTTTAGTTGCCAGGATACAGAATATTCTGGAATGATGCAGTGCCAGTTCCTTCTGTTAAAGTCTGATGGCAGAATCAGATATTCATTCAGAGTAAGTGACTGTGCATAAGGGGCTCAGACACTGAGATGGGAGAGAAGGATTTGGATGGAGTCTTCTTTTTATCAGTCTTTAGATATTTTATAGGACATAATGGTTGAAGCTGTGTCTGAACTCTGATTACCAGCTGCATGGACCACAAGAATCCCACTTGCATGTTCTCTTCTTCTCAGTCCAGTGCACATTAAAAGTTTCAACAAATTATTTTGTCTCTGCTGTTAGTCTCTTATCAGCCTTACTACGCAGCATGTGTGCAGTGAAGATGCCAACACCGACAGCATGAAAAGCCCCATGTCTTTTGTGGCTGATACTTTTCCTAACAGGCAACCTGATGGGATACACTATTTTTCTTGGAAGCTTTGTGGAAAATTACTCTTCAGGGGTTATTGGCTAATCAGATGTGTAACAGGAGCACAAGCTTATCACCTGATACAGTCCTGAGCACAGACATTTGAATTAAAATGCAGCTGAAATGATTAATACAAATAATCAACCAATGTGAGATTGTTTTTATTCCTCCTTCTTGTGGTAGATTTTCCCCTCATATTAAAAATAGATATTTCTGTGTCAGATTTCCTATTTTCCTAGTAGGAAAATGTTAGAGACTTCTGAGAAGGACAGTTTTTTTGTAGTCAAATTCTATATAGTCAGGCTTCTGCCTTATCCTTGTCTCTGAGGAATCCATTGTATTATGCAGAAATACATCCAACGAGAAAACAGAGAAGGGGAAGAAAAAAGAAAAATGAAAAGAGAAAGATTTCTTGTGTTTGCTTCAGCTGCCTTTATGGGTTATTTTTCCTTTTGAGGCAGATCCAAGAGGAACATTTTGTTTTTCCATGCTTGTGTCTGTGTGACCTCAATGCTGTTCTTTTACCCTGCTGTCGACACTCATGTTCTTTGTACAGATCTGTAACCATGAAGGAGTAGGTGTAATCCAGATTTGGGTGTCAGTTTGGCCATTTTGTCATTTATGTGTGACCCTATCTACTTGGTCTGCTCCTGGCCTTGAGGACAGGGTAGCAAAATACCACCAGTGCCACGCCTAAACTGGCCGGTCTAGCCAGGAAGTAAAAGGTACATCCAGCCAGAGAAACTGCTCTGCAATTCCTGCTTGTTAAGTAGTTATGATTACTTTTGGGGCAGATTTGAAGATTCTGAATATTCATGAGATTGTTCAGGCCAGTGTGGCTGCTGGGATCCCTATCAAAGCTAGAGCATTAGCAGTTTGGACAGAAAATATTTTGCCTTTGAATTTAGCGGTTTCCAGAGAGAAGGAATAAATGGAGATGCCACATCTTTCAGTAGCTTTCTCTTGAGTATATCTTTTTCCCAGTGCAAGAGGCCTCCATGGCCAAGCCTGGACACTTTTAAGTGTCAGCAGCAAATTTTGGTTTTGAGAGAATTGTTGCACTGAAGCGTTACAGGACACATATTCTTGTATTCATTGGTATGAGTACATGTATTGTGCCCCTCAATTAAAAAAAACCCCAGCAACACAACCAAGAAAAAACCCAAAACTAAACAAAACTGAAAATATATGTAATGTGGCATAATAGCTAGATCTGCAATTCTGGAAAAACCAAGCAGCACTGGGCAGAGGAGGAAGACACCTTGTACAGGATTGCAGCTGGCAAAAGTAAAAAGTCCCTGAAACCTTGGCTCTCTTTGTACTGAGTTTCCCACGTTCTGCAGTTGGACTGCAATACAGTTTTGTGACAAATGGTTAAGTTAGTCTTCAAGTGGTCTGTGGGAGGGAGAGGTCAGTGTCCCCTCCCCCGGGTGGACAGTGCATTACTTGAGAATAGACACATCTGTTGAGAGCATCCTCATTTTTATAGCAAGATAGGGAGGGAGTAGAATACATACAGAGGAGAAGGGCAATTTTTGCTCAATACTGCTATAGCCTCCTGATTGTTTGTGACCAGGGAATGCAGGATGGACTGAGCATACAGCAGCAATCTCGCAGAAGAATATTCTGCCACCTAACTCTGCTTGGACCATAACATAGCCTGTATGTGAATATTGGCCTTTACAAGCCTACTTCTCTAGGGCTGCAAAAGCACAGGCACCTTTTCTGGCAGTGGATCATCTTTTATACTGGGTGGTTAGGTCTGCTTTGATTAAATCAATGCTGTTTTCCCAGTGGGTTCTTGTATTCTGGAGAAGACTGAAAAGGTCAAAAGAGAAGGAACAGCCTACATGTGCAATGCCATTGTTTCAAAACAGCAAAATCTGTAATGGGAATTAGGATTAACACTTCCTGGATTCAAGAGATGGATAGGGGAAATAACCCTAAATCTTGAGAAAGGCTGTACATTTTTATTTTTCATTTCTAGTTGCTTACTGTTTATCTTGCTTCATTCTAAACTCAGTAATGTAATTTTTTTCGGTAAATAAGGGGGGAAAAAAAAGGAACACTCATCCTTCTGTTGAAATCCTGGTCTTTCAAATCAAAGCTGACAGTGACTGTATGTGAGGGCTGATGTTTTTGCTGAGGTGCTCTGCTGTTCTGCAGATCATTTTTCCTTTTGGCTCAGTTCTTTACTGCTTAGACACTACCTGCCACGGCGTATACAGCAGGTCTCCTTTCTTTGGTAGGTAGAGTCTGAAGGGTTTTAACTTCCTCCATGTTGAAGCTCAGTGACTAGTTAATTGCAAGTTAAAGTGTACCGAAGTTTTCCAGTGTGAATCTTGTGGTCTGGAATGATTTGCAAGGTAAGCCATAGCTAACCGCCAGCACACACAATAGCAACTTTTAGTCACAATACTGTGGTATAATAAAGGTTCGTATTTTACTTCAAAGACTATTTCAATTCTGTACAAAGGAGAGGGTTATAGAAGGTTATTTGGAAATGGGGTAATTTGGGGAACCTGGACAAAAGGAAGGTCAACAAGAAGCTGATACAGCAGTAGATGAGAGGAAGGGGACTGAGGTCAGGTTGTAAGCAGGCTGCCTGAGGTTGGGACTCCTGTGCTGCAGCAGTTGAAGGGAAGAGGAGTGCAGTGTCCTGTTTAAAGCCTCTTGGCATAATTTCTCTTCTTCCACTTGCAGGACTGATGCATTTAGTGCTCAGCAAAGGAAAGAAAGTATGTTGAGAAGTGATGGCAGCTTTGGAGAAGATTGGGACACAGAGAAAGGGGAATTTGGGGAAGACAAAAACTTTCGACATAAAAGGGATGGTACAGTGGGTCTGAAAGTATGCCCAGTCTATCTATCTATCTATGGTAAATACTATAGACAGGAAGGCAGGTGGAGAAAAACAACCAAAAAAATGGTTGCCCTCTCCTTTGTTCAGCACACTGCTGATGATCTTCTCTGGAGCAGAAATAACTTCCTCATATGTCCCATTAGTTTTTTTGTAAAAGTAAAGACATGACCCTCAGCTGATAGAAATGATTAAAGCTCTCTTCATTTGTTCCTCTTGTGTCATGCTGGCATGGGGTTAAAAAGCTGCAGGGGAGAATTGGCCCTCTGGTGCTCCTCAGCGAGGAAAGAAGCAGCAGAGGTGGCTGGAGCCTTTCAAATGTGCTTTCTTTGGCAAGGTGTTCATGATACTCACTAGAAGGGTAACCACAGAAAACACCCCTGGGACCTGGAGCTGGGCTAAGGTGACATAAAACCAAAGGCTGTGTCCAGCCATCAGGCCACAAGCTCCCCATCTCTGGAGCAGTAACACCTGGAAATCAGAGGGGAAAATTACTTAATCCAGACCTTGAATGCCTCCCTGCTAGGTACAGAGTGCAGTGGCTGTTCAGGAAAAGGTGTATCTTTGCCTTTCAAGGTCGTTGCTGTTCTCCTGTCAGTCCACTGAAGGTTTGCAGTGGCGGTACATGGAAGTGTGTGTCAGGGGAGAAGACTTGGCTGAAGAGTAAGGCTTTTGTTTCTGATGTCTTTGGTTTGGGCATAGGAAGACACATTTTGAGAGCTTTCTAGTTCAAGATTTCTTGATTTATGCAAATATGGGCTAAAAAAAGCATGTTTTTTACCAGAGACACTGTCATTCCTCCTACAGTCGATTCCTGTACCTGGAGATCTTGTGCGGTGCCTTCCTCTCAGGGGGAATATATCTGCAGCTTAAAGTGATATGCTCTTCTTTTAGTCTTTGCCAAGTGGCTGGCTTAGCTTTTGGGGTGAACAGCTTATTTAAGCAACTGGAGTAGGGCAGCCTGTGCATTTCCTCCGGAAGTAGCAGGTATTTAAGCACTTTCAACCTTTGTATTTTACAGAAATATTTTCCATCCTAGTATGAATATACAGATTTATCAGGATTTTGGGGTTCGGTTTCCTTTTTGTTTTTTCTACAACAAAATTTTGATCATTAGCTGAGGGTATTCAGAAACATTTAATTCTTCAGTCTCTTCCAATTCCCATTAGTGATGCCCAGTTACATTACAGTAACATCCACAGGCCTTCTCTCTCTCTCTTTTGGGATACCTCTAAGTTATTGTATAAATGTAGAAATTACAAGGAAGTAAGCTAGATATGACAACTTCTACAACGAATACTCTATATGATTGTCCCCTCAAAATGGGGAATTATGCTCTGCAATGTAGCTGTTGCTTCCTTGGGCAGGTTGATGGGCAGATTGGAACAGAAATGCCCTAGTGCCACATCTTCAGCTGTACTCATTGTCAGTGTTCATTACAGATGTGGAAAAAGCCTGAAATACCTGCCTCATTCTCCTTTACATGTGTGACTTTGAATGTAAAGTTTTTAGTTTGTTGCTACCAAGATCACATCTCCCATGCATGAAACATGCATAACTCCCATGCATGACTTCTCACAGTGTTACTTAATCTGAAATACTCCTTTTCAGCTAGCAGTTTGGCAGGGACTTTCCCAGACATGTGGTGTAGCTCAGATGATTCATTGCTTTTTGCTTCTCCATTTATAGGGTTGCAAAATTCAATAAAACAGCACTTCAGCTTTTAATCTGACTCAGTAGTTTGTGGAACAGCAGAACAATCAAGAGAGTCTTTAAGGCTGCCTTTGTCTTCTGAAATTAATTGCTTGATTTTTATTATGCACTTACAGGAATTTGTAACTGTCTTGGTGCGAGACCCCAGGATACAGAAAGAAGACTCATGGCATCCTTATATAGACTATGAGATATTTATTCACGTAAGTATAAAAATATCAGAACAGATTCCTTGGGCTCTTATTGCTGTTTCTGTCCAAGACGGGGTTGTCTTTGGGATATAAATGGGATTTCTGCTGCTGGGATGCTGGAGGCTGTTATTCTCTTTTTAACAGCTGGGATGCAGTGGAACAAGTTAAGGTGGGTTTGCCAGTGGCCATGTAGTAGGTCTGGCAGAGCTGGGGTTGAACCTAATGTGTTCACTTGTGCATTCCACAATGTCTTGCAACAGACAATTCTTAGCTTTACTTATCAGCTAGAAGACTGTTACAGTCAGTGATACCTTACTATTACAGAAGAATGTTGATGTTCAGGTATTCATGGGAAAACAACTTTCTTTTGAAGTAATTATCTGGTTATTTGTACTTTAAATTCTCCTCAGTTCTTTTTGCCAAGTTATTTGGTTGCTGCAACATGGTTGTTTTCAGTGTAGCTTGACATTCATATAATGCTAATTCAGTGGTGCTTGGAAGTGTGAAGTAATTGCATTTGGGTTTATGGTTGTAGTCCACCCTATGTTAATGGGAGTGCACTTGGAATTATGGTGTTTTTGTGCCTTAAATCTGTCCTATACATAATTTTGTTTTCTTGATTTTTCTTTGGTGGATGACATATGGAAGGCGTTATCCTAATTTGCCAAATCTAGATCTAAAGGATTTTAATTGCAGTGTAAAATAAAGGTACTTGAGAGCACCAAGTTACATGGTTAATGCTGGGCACAAGACCAAAAGCCTTTCCTTCCTGTGTAGAAGAGTTAAGCAGTTAGTGTAGGAGGGCAAGCAGTCAAATGATGACTTATTAAATGTCTGTGTGACAAGTACTTCTCTCCTGTGTGGCAATCAGAGTTGTGAAACTTTCAAATTTGCAATGTGCTTCAAGTACTGGTTCCAAAGCAATTAACATTTTTCATTTCTGGTAAATAGAAATTCTGTAGATTTGGCAGGGTGGGTGCTGCATAACTGTTTCACAGACATCAGTGCCTCTGAATAAAAGTCTATTAAGGCTTTCTCAGCGATTGCTAAGTTGAGGAGATGTTGTTTAGACCAAATGTGTCATAATTCAACTCCAGCCAGCAACTAAGCACCACACAGCTGCTTGCTCACATCCCCCCCTGCCCCGCCAGCAGGATGGAGGGAAGAGAATTGCAGGGGGTAAAAGAGAGAAAACTTGTGGGTTGAGATAGGAACGGTTTAATAATCAAAATGTAGTAGTAACGTTAATAATAATATTAAATAATAATAATATTAAATAATAATAATAACAATACTAATGAGGAAAATAAAAAAGAAAAATAAATAAAACTAGAAAGACAAGTGATGCAAATGAAATCATATGCTCAGCACCAAGTAACCAATGCCGTGGCAGTCCCCAGCCAACCTCTGCCCTAGTTTATTGCTGAGCATGATGCCATATGGTATGGAACACCCCTTTGGTCAGTTGGGGTCAGCTGTCCCAGCTGTGTCCCCTCCCAACCCCTTGTGCCTGCTCACTGGTGGGGTGGGGTGAGAAGCAGAAAAGACCTTGGCTCTGTGCAAGCACTGCTCAGCAATAACAAAAACATCCCTGTGTTACCAACAGTGTTTTCAGCACAGATCCAAAACACAGCCCCAGCTACTGTGAAGAAAATTAACTCTCCCCCAGCCAAACCCAGCATACAGTGTTACATGATCCAGCACTGGGCATCTCTGGAGTCGTTAAGCATCGACTCAGCTTCCTGCCACCACAATGCCAGGGCTTTTGGAGACCAAGTCCCTAGGTCAGTCCTCCCACCCAGACTTCTCAGTGGACTCAAAGTATTGTGTCTGCCTGGCTTTTCAGCCAGCTGAGTTCCCCTTCTACCCAGCTCTTAGAGCATTTATCTTCCTGAACTGTGAGGTATCCTGGGTGCTGCTCTGTTCCAGAAGGCTGTCATCTTTGTGCTCTCTACAGTGTGCATCTTGTGGCTCTCTGGAGTTACGGCCCCTGGCAGGCAGGGAGGGTGGGCTGGACTGCAGGCAGTTTTCTAATGGAGTCCTGTCTGATATGTGGGATTTCATCTAAATGTATGCTCCATGGGAAGATTTGGCAAAAGTATTTAATTTCCACAAATTGTTTCTCTTTTGATGAATTGGCATTTTCCTAGTGGACTAATAGTGTTTTGTGGGAAGATTTCCAAATGCTGCTACTTGCCGAGAGCAGTCATGTTGGTTTCTTTGGTTTGATTTAAGTGGGACTGCACACTGGAAAAACTCTATGTGGCTATTTGCAGGGTTGTAACTAGAATAGCTAAAGATGATCTTTTTCCCCTGCAAAGATTGACGTTATCTACTGAAACCTTTTTCTGAGGTCTATTTTTCCTGTTACTATAAATTGCACTGTAATTCAAATCTCTTGCTTTTAAAAAGAAAGCAAAGAAAAATATTTCCCTGAGAAGCAGTAGAAGCTGTCACCAGTCCTGTCTGAGGTAAAGCACAGTCCTTAACATAAATTGAATTAATGTCAAGCTTTCCATTGGTGTCTTGGGCATTAGTATAACATCTTGGATGTGTTTTTAATACCATGCCTGCACTTTAGCTTAAGATGATTTGCAAAATAAATGTTTTTTATTTCCCAACAGACAAACAGTATGTGCTTTACAAGGAAAACATCCTGTGTTAGACGACGCTTTCGAGAATTTGTTTGGCTCCGGCAGAGGCTGCAGAGCAATGCAGTGCTCATGTGAGCAACTTTATATATGGCTATTTAATAATCTGGCAATCATGGAGGGAAGGATTGTTTCATCTTAATTTGGAGAACTTCAGAAATCAGATCTGGAAAGTATCCTGTGTTTCTTACTAGCACAAGTTTATTCTGTACAATGCATTTTATGTGCTTTAAACCCAGAAGAATATGGTTTGTACTGATAGCCTTTGTTTGGTGAGCCCCCCTCTAATTTGTAAGATACTTGGTCTGTATTTTCTTTTGCCATGCACAGGTAGCAGAAATAACAATCTAGTGTAGGTGTTTGTACCTGCTCTTGTTCTTCAATGTGCTTAGGTCTTGCAAGCACCATAAGAAACTCAACCAGACATGGATGCAGGCTTAACAACTGGACCAGAAAAATCAGATTAATTTATTTTCCCTTTTGAGGTGTGTGAGAAGCCCTTCAGTTTCTCAGCCTTGTGTTCTCAAATTGATTCCAAGAGCTTCTGGAACATGACCCATGATTTTCACATGCTTGAGGTTGGCATTTGCTGACTGCATTTTTCTCTGCTGTTTCACATTTGGTTTTAACTGTGTATTTTTTTCCTGTTTATAAAGACAGCTACCTGAACTGCCATCTAAAACTCCCTTTTTCAACATGAACAATCCTCATCACGTGGACCATCGCCGTCAGGGTCTGCAAGAATTCCTGGAAAAGTGAGTACAGCCTATCCTAGAGATGTTGGAATTTTTATGAGGTCATCAATTTCTGGTTTAAAATAGCTCATCTCTGGTACTTGAGAGCCACCGTGTGGTCATCTGTACATGCTACACGTTTAGCTATATTTTTTACTTGCACTGTCATAATTCATACACGTGACTTCAGCTCTATTGGTTATAAGGAGATTTCAGCTGGGGCTTTTCCATTGTGTTTCATTGCACTGATTATAGATAATAGGTTTAGATTTAAATCACGTTGCAATTGCGTACTAAGGTTGGGAGATCTTTCACTGTGATGCTGTTTCTAGCTTTTAATAATGAGCTAGATACTCTTGTACAAAGAAGAAAGCCCCCCCTTTATGTTCATGGAAAATCACTGTCTTTGTGGGCTAAACCCCTGTGAGCCTGGGAAAATTCTCAAGTGAGATCTGCTAACACAGAGCTTTCCTATAATGCAAATTACTTTGTTTACCAGCCCTACTAACATAAGCAAGCTCTAGCAGCTGTGACCATTTTCAGTGTAGCTGCAATCTGTATAAAATCATTCATCAGGCTCAGCTGGAGCCTGACCTGCATTACAAGGGAGTACTGTATGAGTTTCAGTACTGCATCCCTGAGTCCCACTGCTGTGACCGCTTCACCTTCTGCAGGGGCTGCGTCCCTGTTGGTGTAATTTTCTGCTTTTTCTCTGCCGTTCTTGTAGTGCCCTGGCACTGCTGGTGTGAGAGCAGGCTGCTCCCAGCTGCTGGGGCAGGAGCTGTGTGTGCCTCTGCCGGCTGTCTTTAGCTGCTGCTCGGGGTAAGGGCATGGTGAAACACTGCAAGTAGAGACTATTCATCTTCTTTCCAGTCAGTGTATTATAAGCCTTCCTAACAGACAACAAATCATTGGTCCCGAAGTATATTTGTTAGGCTTAGCAGCTGAAGGCAGGGACAGCTAACTGCTGCAGGAATAATATTCTGTATGCAGTTATATAGGATCTGTGGCCAAAAGGTCAGCCAATAAATACTGGCTGAAGGCATGTGAGACAGTGAAGAGAAAGCAGAAAAGGATTAGAGGGTATTTTTGCACCTCAGGAAAGAAAACCAGTGAAATGGAAGGGCTGTGCTCCTAGAAGCGTGTCAGTGATAATATGAAGAGTATGGTAGCTCAGATTTCTGAGTCTGAGCAGTTCTACCTTAGCTGTGCTGCCCCATGGAGTAGCACATTTCAAAAAAACACTCTCATTCTAAAGTGGCAAAGAGGCCATTCTGGTAGCAGGGTATTGTATATCAGCATCAGAAATGTTTACAAACACTGTCTGCACTTCAAAAGGCAAAACAGAAAGGTAGATTATTTTAAAACACATCCTCATGCTCCGATCTTGTGGACGACTGTAGCTCGAATGGGTACTGACAACAGACAAGGACAGCACGTGGAGCATTTCACCATGCTGCTGTTAGTCCAGGAGAGGAAAAAGAGCAACACAGTTGTAAGGTAATGATTTAAATGTTTGAACTTGAGTGCTAGAAAAGTGTCAGCTTTCTCTCAGCCCTGGGGAGTAGTTGCAAGGAATATTCAGAGGTGGTGTTGAGATGAATTGGCCTGGCACCTTATGTGCTGTACCATTGCCCTCTGCTGGCTGGCCCCGCTGTGCTGCTGCTGCTCCCCGAAGGCATCTTCCTACTGGCTCAGCGATGCTGCCATAATGCTTCTACANAAAGGTACATTTTCTCTGAAATTGAATTTGTGGAACTCCCTAACAAGAATGAGTGTATAAAATGTAAATATACACCTATGTACAATATATAGGTATAATACACACATGTATGTAAAATATAGCCATATATTCTGTATATATGTGTGTTCTATATGTACAATATGCATATATGTACCATATACATATGTTACATATATACTGTATATGATATACACCCTTGACTTTACCGAAGCTCTGGGTCTGGATGCTACACATTCTGTGGGGTGGCAATGCCAGGTGAAGCAGGACCTTTCTGATACATTAGAAAGGGGGCATAACCCAAAACTGCAAAGCTGAGAGCTCCATTCAGCCCAGCAACGACAGCAGTCACTGTGCACAAGCTCACAGTCCTACTGGTGTTTCTTTGTGGCAGTGGGAAGAAATGGGATTCGAGCCTATGTGGACCTGTCTAGGGAGAGGTTTGCAGGTAACATTTTTAAATGCCCACCTGTGATGCAGGAATCCCAGGTGTTATCAGGACCCAAGACATCTCTGAAAAGGGGGTTTAGATCTTTCAGGGTCTTGGTTTGTGCCCTGTGCCTGCTGCTGCATGATCAGATTGCTGTAGTGCCTGCTCGTGCAGGAGCCATGTGCCTGTGAAGCAAGGATCGAGCAGCTGGAGGCTCTCTGGTGCTCAGCTTCTGGCCCTGGGAACACTTCCATATTGCCTATATGTGGATTGCTACAGAGTTCTCTTGGCCTTCCTCACTTCCCACTCCAGGGTGAGTTAGCACAGGGCATAGTGCATACTTAGAGCCTTTGTGAAGCCTCTCCGTGCTGAGCACGGTAGCGTAAGAATTAGGCCAACAGCTGGGAAGTTAAGCACTAGACTTTAGTGAAATCTGGGAACAGGTGTCCCATTTTGATTTGGTTTTACTGCACAAATGCAGGGTAAGATCTACTTGTCTTACAGGTTATTATCTCTGAGTGATGAAGAGCTGTAAAGCTCACTTCTTGTCTGGGCATAATTTAATATTTCAAGAGGCCATTTGCATTAACGGAAGTCAGCCAGCCCCTTTTCAATTATGAATTACTTTGTAAGAATAAGGAAAATTATGTGTTTTTCCTGCTAAGTATCCTCGTCCTTTGAGGATGCCTGTAAATTCGCAGGAAAAGTTTATTCTTAAACTAGAGGTCAAAATTAAAACACTACCTTATAATTTTAGCTTTTGGAAGGTCCTCTTTGCTTTCATCCCTTTGTAGTGTGTAGGTCTAACTTTGGGATTTAGATTGCCTTCACAGGAGATCATTTGGGTTTGCTCATGAGAAAACTAATTAACCATTTTGAATGAAGTTGAGTTCAACTGATGACTTTTCTTTTGTTTTTTATTTAATATAGTTGGATCCCAGAAATTTATGTGATTTAGAGAGAAGGATTACTCTTCAGTTACTTTTCAGACATGCAGTTTATGATGGGGTGAAAGACATACTAAGACTTTTGAGAAAAGAAACGCTTGGATCCACAGGGGATAGAGGGCATCCACAGTGTTGCTCCAGAGGGCCACGCGTTGGGCTTGCTGGGTGCTGGAGTGAGCAAGCCTCCCAAAATTCATCTGCCTAAGGCAGAGCCATTTTCTGAAGGTGTCTGGTGTTTTGCCCTTTTCTTCCCACCTCCTCGCCTTTCACACTGCAGTCCCACAGGCAGCAGTTGGGGCAGGGTCAGAGGTCCCTTCTGGAGGTCTCTCCACTTGGTGCTGTCTCAGGGATGTGGAAAGTGGGAGACTGGCTCCAAAAGAGATGGGTGCCAGCTTGCCCCTGCCAGGGGCTCGGGCAGGAGCATCAGCAGTTGTGGGGCAGGTGGAACCACCTTGGGCAAGTGGCCAGGGAGTGACAGGTTGCCTCTCTGCAGTGGAGCCTTGCTGGTATTTCCTATTTGGTGAGGGAATGGTGTGCAGCAGTCGCGTGTCGCTTAATCTTCTCCTAACCGCACGCATTATCACATACCCAACAGTTGCTTCACAGTTGCTTGAGATCAGTAACATTTCCTCCCTTATGAAAAGTAAAGGAGGAAACACAGTCAGCTTTTTTAAAGAGGAAACTGGGGCTTTGTTTGGTGTGGGCTGGGGCTGAGGGGCTGGATGCTCAATAGAGGGCACCACAGCACAGGCTGTCATCCCCTGTCTCTCAGCTCCTTGGGTTTTTCCCTTGCTCTTGTGATCTGATGTAAATGGGCAGAGTAAATTTGTCAAAAACAAAATCGGAGTGTTAACCTTCCACACACATTCAAGTGTGCATCTGTCATTGTATTAGGTTACAGTAGATACAGGAAATCTTTAGTTACGATTAAGTTGTACTGTTCAGCCATATGTTGTTTTCCTCCAGCAGAACAGTGTACAATATACCTAATAAAATCATGTTGAAGAAAACCAGATTTTGGACCATGTCCAAATAAGAAAAAACACATGTTTTGTCTTTTGTAAATATTTTTGCCATAACACAGGAAAAGAGAAATATTCCTCATATAGTATCCAGCATTTCCTCAAAAATGACATTATTTCTTCTGGTTGTGAAGTGATGTTTTTCAGCCTTGCTTCTGTAAAGGTCTAGAGATCACGAGCATTTACTGAAAGCTTACAAACAAGGATTCACATGGCTGTGAATAAAAAATTATTACATTATCTCTAATTCTAATGTAGAGCCTTATCCTGCAGCCCCCTTAATCACATAAGTAGTCATTATGCATGTGAGCAGTCTGGCCAAGAGGAGTGAGATCTCTGACAAGTAATGACTACTGATGGGATCAAGACTTGCAGGGTTTAGCCTTTCGTTCTTCTCCCAGGCGCGCATAGAAGGTCTGTTGTTCCCTTAAATATGCTCAGTCAGTTTATAGGAATTATTACCGTGAGCCGTGACTCTTCCATTAGCGCAGTGGCAGCGAGTGCTGATTTACATCACTGTAACCACAGCCCTGCCTGGCACTGGCTGCAGTGAAAGTGTTGAAGAAGCACTGGGAGGGCTGCCGGTTGTGTCGAGACTGCGCACACGTCCAGCCCCTGCGAAGACATCTGAGTATTAATGTTGTGACACTCCTCCCTTTCTCTTGCCTTTTTAATTTGTTAGGTGGTGGTTTGTAATTTTTATTTTTAAGTCCTTGAAGCAAAGTTTACTTTTTAAATGTACAACCCTTCACACAGTGAGCCCCCAGGACAGCGAAAGCTGCAGAGAGCAACTGCTATACCAGCACTTAATACTACTAGTACTGTCTGGTGACAAATGTATGGGTATTCCCTTGAAGAAAGAGTATTTTGAACAGGAAAGTGTAACACCTATGGGTAGTGCAGAATTTATTTTTCATTTTGATTGCTTGAAGCATGCAATTAAAAAGCAGTCTAACCTGTTGGTTCAGAGGGGGCGGGAAAAGCAGGAGTTATTTTTTAATTAAGAGAAAACAGAAATCCTTCAAGGGTACGACCAGGTAAAAGGTGTTTGTATATGTGATTTCAGAATGGTTTTAAATGACTTGCAAAATGCATAGAGTGTTTGGTCTCAATGTGAACACGTAGTGAACACACACACGCATATATATGAGTATATGAGTGTGGGTGTGATTAGCTTTATGAACATCTTTCCATTTCTGCGCCTTGGTTTCTCTTCACTCCCTTCACCTCCAGATGGCACTATGAAGCAGAAAAGAAAATTACTGTGAAATAATGAGTCCAATGTAAAGTAAAATTGGAAATTGAATTATAGCTGCAGAAAAAGGACAGTAGCCTTGAGGTCCTGATCAGTCTGTACTCTTATCACTTTTGTTTGCTGTTCCATGTGTTAGGTTACTGCCGAGTTAATAACAGTGCTTTAGCAGTTCAAGGCTTAGCAGAATTGTACTGGACATGAAATAAAGCTAAAATGAATTTGTGTCCAATATCATTGACATTAGTGCTCATTACTTCTCTGGTGTAATGCCTCAAACCATCTAAAATCAATTTTAAAGATTACCCGTTATTTTATAAAGAAAATAAAATACATTTCAAACAGCAACAGAGCTGTAAGTGTAGTGTAATCTCATGAACAGTTAGTTACTCGTGTTTTCACTGGTTGGCAGGAAACTTTTGAAGGTACAGCAAGAGGAAAATCTGTGAAACTAAATGCCATTCACAGAATTTAATGACTTGGCTTTTTGCTGTGTTACTTGGCATTAGACACGCAAATGTTAGAATTGCAGAAATGTGCATCCCCTCATTGTGCCTGGGAAAACCAGTAACTGTAGTTACTCTACAGGAAACTCCAGCACATTATTCTTCTTTTGTTTTTTTTTTTTTTTTTCTTTTAAAGAGAAGCAGAAGGAGAATATTTACTCCCCCAACTGCATAAACTATAAAAGTGGATTTATTGTCTGGAATGATATTTCTACTTTTTGTTGCAATGTTTGTCTTTGTTTGGAATGTGGGTTTATCAAGAGTCAAGGCTGAAATCCTCTTTTAGGGGCTGCTGAATTACGGCTTTTCAAACTGTAATCATGAAGTTGTTGCTGTCAAGGTGTGTGGACCTGTAAATTCTGTTTTGAATCATTTTTACACAGTCTTTGCTGGCTTTTAGACTACAAAGAAGTTTTTCTATTAGTACATTACACGCATTGATTTTACAGATGTCTGTTTGCTATTAAAATTGTGAGAACTTGGATTGGATTAAAAAGGCT
Source organism: Edolisoma coerulescens (assembly GCA_013397115.1). Classification (NCBI taxonomy): domain Eukaryota; kingdom Metazoa; phylum Chordata; class Aves; order Passeriformes; family Campephagidae; genus Edolisoma; species Edolisoma coerulescens. The sequence goes on from VWZW01003153.1 coordinate 1,299,520, forward strand.
TTCTCTAGGTATGAAAGTGTGCTTATTTTGGACTTCAGCAAAATCTGGTCTTTCTGAGACTCAGTTTCACCTGCACCTGGTAGATCATTAGGGTCATTGGAGACATTTCCTCATTGGAAGGTGTCAGAGTTGGAGTTGTGTGGTTGAGAGTGGGGGTGTGTTCACCTAGGCAAGTGAAATGTGCATGCACACAAGTATCTCGTGGTTTCATGTAGATATCTCTTACCACTTACTTTAATTTGACAGGTTTTTATAGGCTTGAATGAAGCCAGAAATCCTTTTGTGTGTTTATTAAATGTTATTGTAATGTTGGCTGCTTTAGAGAACAGTTTTCAGAACGTATTTGTGTTTAAAACATTACAGTCCAAACACACCATTAATCTTATTCAAGAGAAGGAACTAATCAGTTACACTTTTCATTTTAGTCAGAGTACCTTTAAAATGCAATATTTCTTTCTGCTCTTACTAGTTCTTACATTAATGTCATCTCGTTTCCTGTTGCACAAGAATGACTTTTTCTGGTAAAAACTGTAACCTGAACGGGCATAAATAGGTAAATATTGACTCTGAGTAGCTTTAAAGATATTTTAATAATTTTCTGTGGAGCATTCTTTGGCATGGTCATAGCCTCTGATGTCTTTATTACATGAGTAAAATGAAACACACAAATTTTAAAAGTTTCTTGTTAATCATTCTAGGATTTGTATAGTAAAGAATTCTTTCTTTAAAGAAATGTTGAAGAAAAGTTGCACATTTTTTCTTTAAAAATAGTGATGATGATCCTCAATTCTCAGGCCTTGAAAAAGTCTCTCTACAACTTTCTGTGTTACTGGAATGTATTGTATTTTGTTTATTCTCATGTGTTGTAAGTAAATACTCTGTGCTAAATGTATTTGGAGACTTAATTTAACATATATATGAACCAAATTTTAAAACCGATTTTTGAAAATAATAGCTGGAATGAAATAAAATTTAAGAGTCCCTGAAAACTGTCTGCAAGTAAATTAAAATCAGCGTTCAGTATTAACATTTTCATTCTAGTTTAAATGTACGCATATTTGTAAGAGTGTAAATAATTTTGGCTTGGTTGTTGACAGGTATTCCAAAGTCCTGATGCACGTGTATGAAGTCTATTCTGCCTAGGCACTGTCTCTCTACAAACTTCTTTATTCCACCAAACAAATCGGTGACTTGTAATTTTTATAAAAGTTTGGCTATTAAAAAAAAAGAGAGACCAAATTTTTGTAAGAGTATATACCTCCAACTGCCTAAAAATCATTAATTGATCCATGTGGTAATAGCAGATGGTTAAATGGAAGAAATGTCCTTGAAGTTATTCTAATAGCAGATGTGCCTAACTATTAGCTTCATGTTTTTACTCACCTAAAATTCCAAATAATGTAATAGGAAAGTAACACGCACCTAATCATTTTAATATGTTCATTGCCTTCTGTTACTGATTTAGGATTCCTCTGAAAACTTTAAAAGCAGGACATCATTTAGAATTTGTTCTGGGAAAACACTTCAGAATATATATGTGTGTGTGTGTGTGTGCAGGTTATATATAAACATTTGCCTTTTTTTCTTTTTGCAGGATCATACAAGATGCATTATTGCTTTCGGATAGTAGGCTTCACCTCTTCTTACAGACTCAGCTAAGCCCAGAAGATATGGAGGCCTGTGTGTCTGGACAGACCAAATATTCTGTTGCTGATGCGATTCACAGCTTCGCCTCTCTGAACAGACGTTTTCCTACAGAAGATGAAGAGAGAAAAAAAGGAAAAAACGATGCAGACTCTGATTCCGAGAGGTGATTTCTGTATATCCTTCCTTTCTGAGATTATATATCCATACATACGCACGCACATGCTTCACTTTTTTGTTGATGTAATACTAAGATAATGAAAAAATTAATTGACTGAGATTTTATTGAGCTGTGACAGCTCATCATAGAAGTCTTCACACACACCTCCACACTGAATTAATGAATGCAGTAGAAATTCAATTATCTGCATTCTGATTATGTGAATTTCATTTAGTCAGACTTGAATTATTCGCGTTTAAATTATCTTGCTAAAAAAATATCCAACTGCACTCCAAATGGCTAATTAAAAGTCCAAATTTCCTGTCTCTCTTTGTGACTGGAGATAATTAAAGTTCTCCTCTGTTACTCAGGCTTTGAGTGTGTTGTGAAAACCAATTTCCTCCTTTTATTTTTTTTTTTTCTCCCCCGCTCCCCTTTTTCTGCAGTTCATCCTCCGGGCTCGGACCTAGTGATGACAGCATTTCAGGTGGATGTAAAGCAAGCCCAGCTTCTGAAGAATCATGAAAAATCATTCCTGTATTGCTATCTTAAGGACAGTACAGAGCAGTTTCTGCTTTGTTTACTGGTTACGTGTACCACACAAACAGGGCTGTCTGGTAACGTGTACCTAAAAGACCCATCGTTAATGCAACCATATGTCCTTACAAAATATTGAAAACAGACCTTGATACTATCTTTTTGGTGATTTTTTTTTTTTTTAATGTATCTTGATGCAGGTCTACATGCTACCTATTTATGTTTTTGTGACTATTAAAATCTCAGTATTGGGTAAGTCATGCTCTTCAGACGTATGTGGCAGTTAAAATATTTCCCTCAGTGAGTGCATGTCTCGGATTTGAAAAATAAAGATAACTTAATTCCTCATCCTAAAAGTTGGTATATGGTATCAAACATATTCAAAGCATCTTTTAGTAATTTGCATCAGAGAAGTTTCATCTTTAGAAGTCATTTGACATTGGTGATGAAATTACACACCCCACCAAGGTACTCACTTTTTAAAGTAGCTCAGCAACATCAGCAAAACAACATTCGTACAACCTCTATGCTGCTGACAATTTGAGATATAAATACATCTTCCTCTGGTCCTTCTGTAGTGTTTATGGAAAGACTGGTTTTATCCTGCGTAAGTACTGAAGGCAAAAATTCTTGAGCATGGTTGCTTAGGAGTTTAGAAATATAAATAAAAATTACATAATTTCTAGGCTTGCTGGAGATTCTCAGCTCCCAGGGAATTACAGATACTCATTCCCAGTGAAAATCCTGGATGAGGTCCATTGAAACCAATGGCTGAATTTTGCATTGACCTCGCTAGGGCCAGGATTTCACCCAACATGTTCAACTTTAGACATCTATATTTGAATATGCTGGTAGAGGTGTTTTAGTTCAGCAGCTGAAATGGGGAGTATCTCCCTCTCTGAGATGATGGTAATCACATAGCTATAACACCCTGCATGGACGTGGCCCTCTCCACTCTCCGTGAGTAACAGGAGCTGCTGATTTCATTGTGGCTGTAGTTAACACATTGGAATATTGACTTTTTCACAAACAAAAGGCAGGCTTGAACACAACTTCTTACCTACCAACACTTATTTTGATTAAATGTCAGTTTTGCTCTTTATTGTTCACAGCAGCTGCGTAGTGTCTTGTCCCAGATTCTGTCAAAGGAATATGTTTCACTGTGGTGTTGTATTTATATTTGACATTTAACTGCTATTAAAAAGAGCTAGGGGGTCTGATCACCCTAGCAAAGCTCCTATTAACTTCAGTGCAGTAGTTACTGGCCTAGAAATGGATATAAATACATGCCTTTTTTTTTTTTTCTTCCCTTTAAAAAGAATTCTGTGGTTACTTTCAAAGAAGGAGCATTTTAAAGCTGTGAATTACAGAAACAATAGATTATTAAATAGACAGCTAGTAAGGGGTAGAATAAACATGTGTGGGCATGCTTTTTTAAAGCATCCAGCTGGGAATCTGTGTAATTTTAGAAACAGGTTTTAATAGCCTGAGAATAACATCTCTTAGGTAACTACTTTAAGCCACTGTATTTTGTTGATGGTAGCACTTTGTAAGATAAATATCCATGTTTCTTTTTGCTCGGTCCTACTGAATTGCACAAATGTATCTATTTACCATCTCAGCTTGTGTGTGAGTTAGCAGCAACGCTATTTTTAATGTAAAAGTGATAACGTTTAATTAAAGCAACAAGTTATTACTAAAAGTAGCTTAAAAAATAGCTGTTATTGCCAGGGAGAGATTTTGATTACTTGATTTTTTTTTTTTTTTTAAGATGGCACATTACAAAAAAAATTGTTTAGCAAATTTATTTAAAAGATAGGAAGGATATAAAACCAAAAACTGGAATAATGTTGAGAAGGATATTAATGTTTTTATTTAACACAATGTAGGTTTTTCTTTTGTTTTAAAAGATTGAGCTAAACTCTTGAAGCACTTTACAGTTCTGGCTTACTAACACATCCTCAGTACCTGACAAAAATTACAGAAACGCAAGGTTTGGAGAGCCTTTGTGGCTGATTTTATTTTTTAATTCTAGGAGCTTATCAGTACTCCAGTGAGTGTTTTCCAAATGAAGATGTTTCTGAAATAAATATCTGTTTTCTAATAGCTCTGTTGTTGTTCTCTTATTTTCTTTGTCATCCTGTTAAAAAAATCGAAGACTACTATAACTTTCCTTTCCGCTTTGACAGAAATTTGTTCAAATATTTATCTTTTGAATGTTGTTTGTGTAGCTAGTCTTACTGGAATTTTTCTTACTAATGGGGGAGGGAAAGCACTCCATGCTGTCTAGTATGTCTCCTTCCTGTATCAGCTGTATATAACCATATAGAAAGGCTTTAAGGCATTTTGTTCCATCGGAACATTAAACGTAACTGTTACAAATGTAAATGTTTAAAAAAAAAATTCAATGTCTTTTGTTACTTTAATGATTTGCTAATTTTTCAACACTATGACATACAATTTGATCAATTGATCGCTGGTATTTTGATTCTCATTTTTTAGTTTTGAATAATGCTGACATTTCCTGCTAGCTTTTTTTAAAAAACAGGATAATACCTAATTTATAAATAAGAAGCAGTAATCAGATTATATTATATCTAATTGCAATAATTCTGCATTCAAAAGCTTTTCTTCATCTTTTGCTTATAGCTTTATATCCTCATTTTTAGGATGATTTCTTAAAAGCTTTTAAGTAATTAAATAAAAGAAGTTACTATTTTCTAGCTCATGTTTAAACCTGACAGTAAGGTTTCCTTTATCTCAGTATCAATATCCTAATCACTTTATGGTTTATCATGTGTAATTTACTCTTCAGTTATTTTTGTAATATGTGTATGTATATATGTATATAGTATATATATGTGTAGATATCTATACACACTGTGTATACACACACAATCTGTTGTGCTTGGGTTTTCACTGATTTACATTTTCTACAAAAAAAATAGAAAAGAAACTCCAGAAAGATGGTGTATTTGGAAGGAAAACTGGTGTTTACATCGCAGTGTATTTCTATAAGCACTGAGGAAAATTTATACTCTAAATCCCACACTGTAGAACACTGCAAACTTCAGTGTCCACGTCTTTTTTTGACAGGTGACATACTGAATTTGTTTTCCAGATGAATATTTAAATTTTATATAATTACTATGAACTATTAAAACAAAAAGTGTTTGTGACTTGCTCTATGTGGTATGGATAAGAAGAAGAAACCTTGCATGGTCCTGTGTCGTTTCCCTGTAATTGCAGGACTAGGCTCAGGGCTAAGGACCGCGGGCTTTACCTTTCTTCCCTAGCTTTTGCAAGGTTGCAAAAATGTAAATAATAATTTCCACTCTCAGGCTGATTCTTTTCACGAAAGGCCTAAACGCTTTAGGAAAGACACAATTCTCTGCTTCGGTGTTAAAAGTGCGCTAAAACGGGTTAAGTCGGTTCTTTGCCTTCTGGAACAAAACCTCCTTAGAAATTAATTCAAGCGGCCTTGTAAAACAGAAATCGAACTGTGGCCTTTGGGCTCGCTTTTGACTTGCGGGGCGTCCGTGGATGCTCCGCGCCCGCGGGTGTGGGTGCGTGTGCTCCCGCAGGAGCGGTTCCGCAGGCGGGCAGCGGCAGCGCCGGCAGCCCGCGGGGCTCCGCCGCCGCTGCGAGCGGCGAGCGCGGGGGAGGACTTAAAAAAGGGGGAGGGGGGGAAAAAAGAACAAAACAACGAACGGGGAAAAAAAAAGAAAAAGGAAGGCAGCATCCCAGATCGCGCTCCCCGCTGCGCCCCGGCCCGGACCGGCCCTTCCTCGCGCCCTGCCCTGCCTTGCCCCGGGGCCGCGGAGCGGAGCGGGGCGAGAGCCTTACCTGGGGCCGCCGCGCTCTCCGCCCCGCTCCGCCCCGCGCCCGGCGGCCGCTGCGCTCCGCCCNCAGCTGAGCGGGTTTTGGTTATTTATGGGTTTTCCTGCTCCCCACCGGCTCCCCCGTCCCTGAGCCCCGCCCGCAGCCGCGCAGCTCTCAACCGGGAGAAACACGGAGGCGCCCACCGCGCTAGGAATGGGCACAGCCGGTGTAGGGGAGCTGCACCTGCCGCCCCACAGGGAAGCCCCCGCCGCCCCCCACGCACCGGCCCCCACGGCTCCGCCGTAATTTGGAAATACATGTTCCTATTTATTAATTAATTTATTTATATTTTTATACAAAAGCAATTAGGGCCCAGTGCAGAGCCCAGGCGTGACATTTGCCGGCCTCAGTGGCAGGCAGGCTGGTCTTAAATGGAGGCCTTTCTGCAGAACAGCGAGAGCCAAAAGGCCTGGTGTCACCCAGTTATGTAAGACACAATCTCGCCTGAAAATGCACAATGAATCGGGAAGGATTTATGTAATTAATTGACCAGTCTTAACCTGTTATCGTGATGTAAGGAATTTGGAACTCATTAATTTGGGCCCTGACAGATTTCATATTAGAGCTGGCAAATATGGATTGAGCCTCTTATTCTTGTAGCAGCTGGAATTTCCATGACAGTGAGGATTAGTGAAGAAGACCTATTGCTCAAGTCAAACTGCCTCTTTTGTAATCAGCCGCCCTGCTCTGCATTAAAGGGGTAATGGGAAAGAGAAAAAAAAATAAACACAGAGAGGGAAAAAAAAAGAGAAATGTATTCATGTATGGAGCAGAGCAAGGGAGGGAGAAGAGGGATGTATCCTGGACAGCCCAGGCACCGGAGTGGGGTTTTCCCAGCTCCGTGGCAATGAAAATGCCACAAAGGCAGCCCTGGGGTATCCTGGGATGGAAAGGAAAAGTGCCCAGAGGACAGGGCTGTACCATCACCATGGGCCTTGTTGTCTCTCGGCCAACCTTCAGATGGACCCTCCCAGGAGCCACTGACCACTCGGGGCCGCAGTGTCAGAGGTTCTGGGAACAGGGTCTGGACTGCCAAGAGCTGAAGGGACTTGGGAAAAGAAGGGTTTGGGTCATGATCCTGGGGAAGGCAGGACTGGGAGGTACCTGTCTTTCAGCCTGGACTGTGACACCCTCCCCTGTGGGGAAAAGGATGCTCAGGGTGGGTGAGAGCTAGGTGCAAGGACAAGGACTGGCCTCCATGCAGCCATGGCAAGGGTGACTGCACATGATATGCCTCAACTTCCCCAGTACAAAGACAAAAGTCAGAGAAGTCCTTTTGTCTGCTGGTTCGTGGCAACCTCTCTGTTTGGTTTTTCATGGTGCCTGGCTGGGGAGAGCCCTCATCCCATTATCATTTCTTGGCATTGATGTGGTAGTAATAACATTGAGTGCAGTCTGTATGGAAACAGTCTAGGAGCTTACATTTTCTCTCCTGGCAACCTGTCATTAGACTGCCCTGGTAGTGAATACAGTTGTTAGCTATGACATTAAAAGGTTTTCATGAGGCATCATCATATTTCTACATGCTAAGTGTTTACCTGTTCTTGTAATAAATGCCATGCAGAGATGGAAGAGTGTTTTTCCTTCTCTCATTTTTTCCTTGCTTTATGCCATTTGGCAGTTGAGCATTTCCCCTTCACAATTGCTTAGATCTACCATTTGCTGCTGTGAGGAGAAGTGAAAAGTCATAAAACAGGGATATGGACAGTAAAACCACAATTGTTTGCAAAGACTGGAAAGTCAAATGCAGATTAAAAATAAAACACAGCTAATAAGGCCTATGTGCCTCTAGTCCTCTAGACATCTTTGACCATATACATATTGGCCTTGATGTCCATCATTGTGTTGGGATAATTAATGAATCCTGGCACTAAAATGTGAGTATTCAGTCCTAAATTTGGGCCAGTAATCTGGATCATAGCTTTGATCTCCTTGACGTAGAAAAAATGAAACAAACAAACAAAACCCCAACAAAGCAAAACAAACAAAAAACCCCCCAGACCAATAGATTTCAATTTGATTGTTCTCCTTCAAAGACTGTATTTTGTCTTACTGTCTCCTGATACGTTAAAAAAATCTTCACACATGTCAACTATCTCACATTTTCCCCAAGGTAGGGAATAATTTATCTTTTATGATGGTGCACCCAACTCAACCATTGTCTCACTCAGTTTATCTTTGCTTTTCCAATGATTAGGAGCAGCAAACCACCCAGGTACTGCTGCAGATATAAGTTTTGTTCAAATGTTCCTCTTGTTAAAATGTTGATCAGGCACAGCTAATTTCCATGTTAAATGTGCCAGCATATGTCTGAGTTTAGAATTATTCCAAACAGCAATAAAAAACATTTTAAAGTTTAAATGGCTACTGTAATTACAAGTATTTGCACGTTCTCTGATTTCTTCCCATGGTTATATTTAAAATATGCCTGAGTGGTAGAACTTTCCTGTGATACCCATGATTTTGGGTGGTTGCAAAATTACTTCTGGAGTCTGCTCCTTTTTTGGTTTTTTTTTGCTTGTAGATAAGACAACAGTCATCAGATGAGATGAATATTTTGTCAGATTCTTACACTATTTTTATTCTTCGATGGTGAATCAGAAAGCAAGGAAAAATTATACAGAAAAAAGCCCCACAGTTAAGCCTTCTGAACAAAAATCTATTTGCTTCAGATATTTTCTAAGTTACAACAATACCAGAGGAGTGTTTTAGTTTTTGTGCAAATACTAAATGAAAATTACACAATAAAAGTGGTTAAGATGTATGAAGCACTGGTTCAGTTGAAGTGAATGGTAAAAACTTTGTGCTGCTTGTGCTGGGGGTTAAAAAATTCTGTTTTCTGAATGGCACTGAGATTAAAAATGACATGCTTGTTGGAACCAATAGGTGGCCTTTTTGAATGCGCTGTAGTAAATTTTTTCCTGAAAACAGAAGAACATTTGCTTTGAAGTAGAGAACATCTTAAAACAGTCATTTTCAAATACAGTGATTTTTTTGCTTGTTTCTGAAGACAATAGAGAGATGAATTTCTGGATTTATTTCCTATTTCTGGTGTACTTATGTTAAGTCATGAGTCTTCATAGGCTCATAGAATGGGTTGGGTTGGAAGGGACGTTTAAGTTCCAAACCCCTTGCCATGGGTAGGGACACCTCCCACTAGACCAGGTTGCTCAAAGCCCCTTCCAACCTGGCCTTGAAAACTCCCAGGGATGGGTTGTCAACAGCTTCTCTGGGCAACATGTTCCAGTGTTTCAGCAACCTCACAGTAAAGAATATTTTCCTAATATCTAATCTTAACCCACCCTCTTTCAGTTTAAAGCCATTTCCTTTGTCCTAAGTGATCAATAATAGTGATGATAAAGTGGACTGCAAAGTCTATCCTTTCTTTTTTCATGTTCATGCTTTCAAAATGCCATATATTTCCAGTTTCTAAGACCTCTCATAAGTTCTTATTTCCTGTTACTTCAGAGTTAATGAAAATGGTTTCAAAAGAACAGTATCTCCTTGTGCTTCAGAAAGGGAGTACTTGTGATTTTTCTGAAGTCACTCTTCTGAGCCAAGCTCAGAAATCTTGATTTTTTTTTTTATTATTATTTCCTATATAAGCAATACATTCTTAAAAGGTTTCTGCAAGGAAAAGGCAGTCAGCAGCTATAGGTGGCCAAGCCCCTTAAAAGCCTGGGTCAGATGAGGGTGTTAAAAACCCGAAAATGCAGCCCCCCCGAGTTCTTCGTAACACTCCTCCTCACTTAGGCCTGGATGAGGTATCTTAGCAGCCCATTCTCTGACCTATGCATTTCTGGACCCATGATTATTTTTTGAAGTTGGTTGGCTTTTTCTAAATTTTGGGCTTGTGTTTTTGTCCCTGGGTGGGGATAAAAACAGCCACTGTAGGGCTGAGAGCTGGGCAGGTCTCCTAGGAGAGAGGCACCACCCTATTCCTCTCTTGTCCCTGCAGTCTACTTTCAGCATTTTCTGCTGGCCCCTATCCGAGAGCAGATTCAGAGTCACAGGTTTGACCCAGTTCTTACTTTTCTTGAAGGCAATGGCTGTCAGGCAGTAACATAGAACTTGGTCTGGACCCAGAACTCATCCCATGAAGTTGGGCTTTAATTAGAATCCTCAGTGTGGGACAGGAGTTCACCCACAATGTTCAGGATTCCTCTGTTCCCATTTGTGTCTGCACAACACTTTTTACTTTTGATGGTCATTTGAGGGCTTTGTGTGTTGAATTATGAGACTGAGGCACTAAAAGTGCAGGGAGAGCTTTTCTCAGAAGCTAATACTGACCTAGGGAATTTGGTTCCTAAACAAATTTAGTTGCTCTTCCCTGAAGAAGCCCATCACTCCCCTGATGTACAAGAGCCTTGGAAGACCTGGTCCTAGGACAGAAAAGGAACTGTATGAATGTCCACCTTGGGACATTCTTGTAGCCCCAAGAAACAACTTTGTTGGAAGAGTAACCTGTTTATATAAGATAGCTTCTTATTTTTTGGCAAGAAGTGCCCTCTAAGTGCTGCTTATATGAATCTTCTATTTTATTACTATTTCCTGCTCTCTAAAAGGCTCAAGACTGTTGCTGCTTCTAATGATCTAAGGCATTGGGATATGAGTGTCTGTCCATAAAAATGCTGCCAATTTGGTCACACACACAAAGAAGTCTGAAAGCAAGTTTGGCTCCTGGATGGTTTGTGTTTTGCTGGGAAATCAATGTCCGCCTTGGCACCAGAGTCCACACATCATGGGCTGGATATAGGAAGTTAATAATTTGTCTGTGTTTATGATAAAGCTTTCCTGTCCAGAGTCTCAAAGTCTTTTGCGATTAGGAATTAATTCAGCCTTACGGTAAACAGGATCTACTACTTTATAGCTGAGGAAACTGAGGAACAGTGAGGTGACCACAATGATAGGCATGTCTCTCAGATGAGGGAGGAACGGTGTTCTTCCTGCTGCTGGGCTCCCCTGCATTACCTGCTGGGAGGGATAAAGTGCCACGCTCCTTGTGAAAATCTCACCGCAGCTATCAGCACAAAGCACCAAAGAGGTAGCAGAGGGGTCCCAGTTTTTGATGTTTGACTTGAAACACCTGAAAGGGATTTGATTTTTGCTTCCCAGCACTGTGCACTCTGGCACTTGGAAACCAAACTCCCTCTGGTGTCTATTGCATTTGAAAATTTTGGGCTTATTATCTTTTGGGTTGGAACATTCATAACAGAGATTTACGTCTATTTTGGAAAAAGAGAGTTACTCACTCTTCTCACTAATTATAAAAACAGGAGGTGAGAAGAGAGAGGTAATTAGGGTACCTTGTTTAGCTTGGTTAAATAAGCAGCACTGACAGGATTTTCTCTGAGGGACACTTGCATGTGTGCTGCGGTCTTGTTGATATTAGGTGGTGTTATCATTGGAACTGGACTGAAGGAAGCAGAGCTGATGTTGACTAAAAAGTATAGGAAAGATTGATTTTGGCCAGATCTTTCAGTCTTTACTCATCCATCCATGACACTAGTTATTAAAACAATTTGGGACGGCTAGCATGAGTAAAGACCATTGGTGTAAGTGAGCACTGCAGACTTCTTTTTCCAAAGTTGTGTCGCCTGTTCAGCTGATTTCAACAGACCTCCTCTCCATGTGAGTTTATTTTGCTGGTGGGATGTATGACCTGGCCTTTCATAAGTAAAAACAATTCTCAAAAACTGACATAAAATGCAAGCATTACAGGTAAATCTAATCTTCTAGGTTACAACAACCCATATAATTAAATCCAAGCAGAATCTTTTAAGATTCACATTTTGCTTTCTGACCAGATCTTTTTTCTTGGGGTGGTGACAGAGACACTTCACCAGAAGGCTCTGCAAGCTTATCCTTAATTCTGTATTGTTTGTAGAAAGTGACGATGACTTCTGAGCAGGAGATGAAGACTGTGCCAAGGACAGGGCATTGTGCTGTTCCTGGAGCTTTACTGGCTCTTTCCTCCCACTTTGTTCCTTACTAATCACAATGGCTTCCTACAACACATTTATCAGGGCAGGCCACTGCCTGTAAATATGAGAGTTGTTGTCCTTTCCAAAAACCAGAAGCACAATGTTATCTTTCCTCTCTCCTACAGAAGAGAGCCATTAGGAAATTCCTTGGTTTAGTTTGTCCCTCCTTGTTCCTGGATTATGTTGGAGCCATTGTAAAAAGATGAGGCTTATGTTTCCTTCTGAAGATGGCAAACTCATTGATGCTTTGGATTGATGAGCTGAATGTACCCTGGTGCATTGCATCCTGTAAGAAGAGTGTTCTGGGCTACTTCAGGGCTTAGAAGTCCACAAGGAATTTGGCTGGTCTGAGAACTGAGTACTTGGTATTTTTCTGGGTGCAACACAAGGAAGCAGAGATCTGAATGTTAAATTTAGTAAAACATGATTTGGGGAGACAGATCATGGCGGTGGTGGTGATGTGCTTGCACTAATTCATAACCATCAACTTCAGCACCCCCTGAAATTTCTTTGAAGACAGGACCCAAATTCCCCTGTGGGAACAACTCAAGAAGGAGACCTTAAAGATTTGTCTTTGTGAAGTGAATTGCCGTTCCTAAAGAAGGTTCCTCTGGCAGTTCTCAGTTTCTCTGTCTGCCATGGCAGGGAGGACAGGAAAGGGCCCCTGGCTAAAGCTCTGCTGACCCAGCAGGGCTGTGGGTAGTGTCAGGGATGTCAGCAGCAGGAGAGTCACCTCTCTTGCTCATTGTTTTTTTTATGTGGTTTTGCCCTGCCTAAATTTCCCCCCAGAAAATGGTGCTTTGGAGCCTGCTGAGAAATGTATGCTGAACTCTGCCACTTGAATGCACGATGGTTTGCAGCTCCCCTGATAGATCTGAGAAGTTCAAGCTTCCCTCTCAGTTATGCAGGTATTAATACTGTGCACATGCAGAAACTCCACAGACAGATAAAAGATTTTACTTCTCGCGAGTCACAGATTAAAAACCAAACCATCCTCACTTACACAAGTCATCCCCTGGGGTCAGAAGAACCATTTGTGTTAGCAAGAGAGGTGAGACCTCCCAAGATGTGCCAAAACGATCCTGAGATGAAATTGCTCCACTCTTCCCGGGAGGGCCCGTAGCATCTCGCAGGGTCGGCTCCATAAATTGTATGTTCTTCAGGGCAAGGACCTTGCCCTCCGATTTGTCTGGGAAGAATGTGTTCGGTGTGCCATACCACAAATAATAAATAACTGCTTTGGCTGCTGGCTGGGCTTGGGATTATGAGTCAATTCTCCCTCCTGATTCATTTCTTGTTCCGAGACACCAGCAGTGCAATTTCACTGGAGTATGTCAGTGCTAGTGTTAGTCCCGTGCTCTTCCCTTGCTCACGGTAAGGCAACTGTCGTCTCCTGTCTGCAGCATACTTTACAGCACTGAGGAAGAATATTAATAAGATTTCCAAAAGGCTTGCTGCCACTTTTGGTGGAAAGGTTTCCTGCAAAGAATGTGCAGCAAAACTCCCAGGAGACAGACAGAGAAAATCCTCCCACTGAGAAGAGCTGGTGTCATCCAATTTCATTGTCTCTGTGTCACCACAACACCCCTGTGACTCTGACACACTGCTCTGTGCTGCCCTAGCTTGTGCAGTTCAATATAATTTCCTTGGCTGAACATCTTTATTTTAGAATTGTAACAAGGTATTAACTAGTTTCCCTATGCCTGACTGTTGGCTGTTTGCTGTTTAAGTAACAGTCTCTTTCCTGTTCAGGTCAGCTGGATTTTTGCTTTTACCATTTGATTTTGCATCACATTTTTAAGAAGTCAACACCTTTATATGCCATATTTCCATGCAGGTTAAGGGTTCGGGTTGCCAACAGTTCATGTGACAAGGAAACCAGAAATACCCCTCGTCAGTGAGTAACAAACACATGTAGTCCCGCAGTCAAGAAAAGAAGGACATAGCCAGAGAGAAGCCCAATATTAGCCGAGGAGGCCTGAAGTTTAGTAGATGTGATTCTTCTGGGGGAGCTGGCAGAAGTCGGTGTTACTGTGAAATTGCTGGGAGTGCCCTCTGGAAAGCAGTAGGCAGCCCCGTTGTGGTTTCTTAGCTGTATCTCACTTGCTGCCATTGCACCTAAGCTGGCGCTGGGAGGTCCCGAGTGTGGCCACCCCTGCCCTGCTCCAGCGGGACACTCTTGTGGTCCCACTGCCCCTTGCCAGGGGACACCTTCCTCTCCATGAGCAGCTCTGGCAGGGTGCAGCTCTGCCAGAGGCACCTTGCCAGGGTGTGCCTGCTATCAGCAATCATGGGATAGGCTGCATTTTCCAGGTCTGCTCCTGAGAACACCCCTTAAGTGCAATCTGGGCATCCTCAGTAAGCCTGCGGACATAAGCAGGGCTGCTTTCTAAATTAAGGGATAAAGTGCAAAGAAAGAAGGCTTTTAATGTAGAAAACCCTTTCATGTTAGTCTTTGAAGAGCTCCCATTAGATTCTGGCAATCTCAAGCCAATCCAGCAGCTGCATTTGCAGGTCTTAACCTTTGTTATTTTTATCTTCTTTGGGTTCAGGGAAACAACTCTTAAATGGAATTAGGAGTCTGTGAGCTGGCTCTGTATTTTTAAGCAGATGTTCATCAGCTTGACCAACAGATTTCCTTACTTTTTATTGCTCATTTATGCATCACATAGATATATTTATACAGTTGAACAAGCATAATACTTTAGAAAGTTTGACTAATATATCAATTGCATCATCCAGACATAAATTTTCATATGGAACAGTGATATTGCTTTGTGTATTCAAATAATATATCCCTAACTACTGCATAAGGCACACTGAGGTTTTGTTTCATTTCGTTTTCAGATTGAAACCAGGAAGCTAATGTACATGAGTTGGCCTGTTCTGAATCTTTGTCATCTTAGACAGCCCTGCTTATTGCCAGCTCATTTCACAGAGATCTATTTCAAATCAACTCATAAATTATTAATAGTACATGTGTAGGTCAGAGAGATGCTAACCCTGACAATCACACCCTAATATTCTCTCTTTAGCATCAGAAATAAGAAAGGAGATGTGAATAATCAATATTCAACAACCATGGTACATCTCATACAGATATGGTATATGCACTTAGAAAAAAAACCCCACATCTTTGCAAAACCTGTCAGGCTGGCATTAATCTTGCATGATGAATAATGTGGCAATCTATGAATTTTTAACACCTTTAAAATGATAAAATTGTGGAATGTGATATCCAAAAGTAAATTTGTTCAAATTGGAGAATATTTTTGATCAAATGGAGATATTGAATAATGTGTAGAGAAATATTTAAACATCAATTTAAATTGCACAGCAGGCAAGACAGTTTGCACGGGTTTGTGACTGGGAGCAGCTTTCCGTCACAAATAATTCGCCTGCAGATTTAATTATAACTCAAAGCTTAAGCAGTAAGGGCTTCTGAGAAGAAGAGCCCTAACTCTGGAGGCCTTGAGCAGCTCCCGGGGCTGCCTGGCAGCGCAGGAAAGGCCACATAGTTCCTTGCCTTGCCTGGTTCCTGCTGTGCAATGCCCTCTACAGAAAACCCCACCAAACCCGGAGTAGGATGCTTCCAGAGAGGATGTAACACAGCAGCAGAAAGGGGCAGGAGCAGAATTTCACCTTTTATTTGCAGCAGGGCTCCCCAGTGAGCAGGATCAGGCCCTTGCTCAGCTGATTGTGCTTGGTGGGAGAGGGCAAGCTCGGGTTTTCAGTCTGGAAAAAAATGAACCACTAATACATAGGAAATAATGGGATGGATGCTGTCCTGCTTGAAGTTCAGTACAAATTTGTTGACATTCATGGAGACAGGATCAGACTTTACATTTGAAGTCATCTCCCTCTGACAAACTGCCTGAGAAACACTAAACCAAAATGCTTAATTTAGAAACTGTCAAAAGGGAATTACTAACCTTTTATACGTATTAAAATTGCTATATGTGTTCCTGTAAAGGGACTAGAGAGCAGCTGGACATTTTAATTTTCACTCTATGCAAAATAAAAATGACACTCAAGAACTTTACGTATTTTTTTTAAATCCTTCTAATGAAAGCATTTTATTTTATTCCATTTTTATTGAACAGAAAATAAAATGTGTTTGTTTCCCCAGATTTGAGGAGAATTAACATGTATTTGATTGTTAATATTTGATCCTTCTTTAATTATTTATGGTATCAAGGAATGAATCTGTCAAGTAAATAATGAAATGCGTACATGCAGCATATGTAATTAGGTTAGGTGCATAAATCCAAAGTGTTCACTTTATAGTTGTCAGTGCAAAATTTATTAATAATGAGAAATGCTAAGTGAAGAAAATTCCTAACAGTCTACTCATTAGTGTAGGTTAGAGCAGTTGCTGAAAAGGAAAGTTATCATTCCTCTCTTACTCTATTTCATCATTTTAAAATGTTAGTAAATCGTTACATATTTTCCTCATCTCTGTTTTAAATGCGTAATAAGAGCAGTCTTTAAGGTGTCCTGGGAAGGTGCACTTTGCCATCACTCTGCAAACAGACAGCTGTCAAAGTAGAGGGGTTTTGCAGCTTTGTGTAGTTTAAAGCCAATGTTATACCCCAGTCTTGCTTTCCTTAGGACACAGGAGTTCCCAGGTGTTTAAAAGGGATGAACTGCACTGTATTTATCCCCTGGCATTTTAGGACTGAAGGTGATGAATGAGTGCTTATACACAAGCACAAATATGGCTGTACATTTGTCAGGGGGGTAGGACACAGGCAGCACAAAGTGGTGGGTGATGCAGTCTGTGTTGGCTCGTGTTGTGTGTCATGTCCTGCCTTAGCAGAAGTCACACAGGCACAATCTTCACACAATGCCTGTCTGCCTAGGGCATACGTGTATTAGAAAAGCTCAGCTTTTAGAGGTCCAAGTTTGTAGCCAGGTGTAACAACCACAAGACCACCTGTTTCGAGTGGAGTGGTGCATCTGAGTACTTCTTGGGCCATGTGTGAGTTGGTCCACACGAACACAAACCTTAATGTATTGCCGAGGGTGGTGACCTGAGCGAGGAGCTGTGTGGCTGTGCCTGGACCCAGGAGTATACGAGCCAGACTGATAGGCTTTAAGAGTGGGCTATGTCCCGTGTTTCTCTTATCACCCCTTCACCTTAGCCTGCTATCAAGTTGTTTCTGCTTTTTGCAAATTAAGGGAAAAATGGTTCTAGTTAATAAAAAACAAAACAAAATTAATCTGTGAGTTTATGTCTTCTGGGGTCTGAGAAAAATGTGTGTGAGAGATGAAACACCTGTTTGAGACAGAGAATTGTCATTGTGAGACCACAAAAAATCTTCCTCAATCCCAAAAGGTATTTTTCAGAGCTCCCTCTCTGAAAGAATATTTGATTGCTAAATGCATATTTAAAACAATATTTCAATATCATTTTGAAGCTTATAATCATCACAAGCACTTCATGGGCTAATTCTCTATATCCAAGGATAGGCATTCACCCCAGTTCACTTTTGCTGTGGAAAATTAGATATCTAGTCTGAATTAGTCATCTGGGTTCCCTTTGCAGTCTTTGAGTTTCATCCCAGCCTGAAACTGGTGCTCAAGGCTAAGCCTAAGTTACAGGAGGTGAATCACTCTCTGGAGACACCAGCTCTCTTCTTGGGATGCAGAAAGCTGATACTGGAAGCCTTACTTTTAGTCTGCTAAATGAGATGAGCTGAATCCCATGCTATGCATCTGGATCTGACTTCTACCGGGAATCTTTAAGGGAAGGTCATCAAATAATGACCCTAAGGTAGCTGAAGCTCTGGGAGACTGACCACACAACCATAGCAAAATGCTTATGCTGGCTGTGCCTTATTTTTCCAAAACATTAAAATAAAGAGGACTGGATTTGCTGATCAGCAGAGGCTGACCTAAGTCTGGGCTGTCACTGAGAGCCCCCAGCCTGAAGCTGCATAGCTCTATCCATATCCCTCACTTCTGCTGGCCTCAGCATCCACACAGCGCAGCAGGCAGCTGCTTTGAGAGCTGATTTGGCTGAGCACAAGTCTTTGGGGGGTGTCACAGTGTAACTTTTCATTTTTAGAGATCTAGCTGACCATGCAGCCCCACAGTCACTAGTGCTGGCACAAGGGAGAAAGATGGAAAGGCAGTGATTGCCGATGTTATGAGGTGGCAGGGTTGCTGCTGCTGGTGGCGGTGCAAAATTAAACAGATTGTGAAATTGTACCCGGAGCAAAAGGATGCTGACAGCCATTCATTAAATTCTGTATCACGCTGTTAGATTTTAATCACAACATTTTGGATCAGAATCACAAATCCTCTTATCTGCCGTAAGAACTTCTTTCAAGCTTAACATTTTTATGCTCCATGTAGGATGCAACAATATTCGTCTCTGCTAGTCAAGCTTAGAAATGCATTAAACTGTCCAACCAGAAAATCAGGAACAGGCATTTAGTGATGCAAAATGGTCATTCTGCAACCTAATGCCTAAGGGACAGATCAGTCATCACAGACTCCCACTTCTGCCTGAAAAGACCAATTAGGTGACTCTGTCTATTCAACTATCAATACAGGATTGTTCCCAACAGTATATTCCCTTGTGCTTTATCCACTCTAATTTTAAATTACTCAAGTGCCAAGACTTCTATCGCTTCCCTGGGGTGACCATTGCACAACTGAAGGCCTTACTGTGAGGAAATGTTTCCTGATATTCTGCCACAATTTTCCTATGCTTAGACTCATGTACTTTTACCTAGTTACATGTTCTTGAATAGCTCTGCCTTCTTTTATAGCCACATTATTGCAAAACATAATGACAGTTACACCCCCCACTTTTTTTTGGTATAATGATTCCTAGGCAGTAAACACATAAAGGAAAAGTCAATTATTTCAGTCACTGGTTATCATTATTGGTGGTGTGCCAGTGCTGAGGTGCCCTGGTCATTCCTCATTGAACAAAGCTGCTCCAAGAGGAAGAGTTTTCTGTGCACATCCTTTGAGGAAGGATGATAAATGATGAACAAAAGAAAGTCTAGGAAAAAAACCCCACCAACTTCAGGTGTTATATACTACTGTGGAAAGAGGAGTTTGCTACTCACACATGAGAGTTCCCTAACAACAAATAATTAAGATAAAGCTCCTCACAAGAAGAGCTTAAGGCTTACTCTGTATTTCCAGGTTTTGGTAGGTAGGTAAATATTAGAGCCCAGTGGGTGGTGACTGGTTCAGGCAAGAGGCAGCAGAACTGTGCCGCAACCCAGTGCTCTCAGGCACTCTCAGATGCCCTTGCTCCAGGAAATAAGGCTTGGATGCATCTCGTACAGCAGGAAAAGACTTATCTCCAAATATCTTGGGCAAATGAATGGCAGACCTCCTCCTAAATAGTCTCTTCATGCTCAATAAAGGGGCAATAATACTATGTTCCTGCTCCTTTCATCTGTACCAACGCCACCCTGAATTTTGGGTCAGGTGCATTCAGAATGAGCTTTCCCAAAGTCGTTGCAGGACCTTTCAGCCTGCTTTAGGTAGGATTTCTTTTTGAATTTTCCCCCCACACAGTGAGTGTCGTATAGTCAAACCGCTCATCTGTTTTATCAGACGAGCAGAACTGGAAGTCTGATATCTTTTAAAAAAAGATACAGTTCTCTGATTAACTGAAGAGTAATAGCATGAAATTCTAGTCTCCAATAAGTAACATATTGATGCTTATGTCTAATTTAATCAGCATCAGGGGGGACAGGGGTGCCCATTCCTTCACCATCAGTTATACAGCAGTTCAAGGTGATAAATCCTATCTGCAGAATGATACTCCGTCGACATTTCTATAATATTAATTAGATCACCGTGTCAGGCTGTAGGAAATTTGCTTAACATCCATTAGAAATTTCTTACAGATAGGTAGGCATCCCTCCCTCCTTCTCCCCTCGCTTTCTTTCTTCTGTGATTGACAGATGAGGTCAAGCCGGAGACAGTCCCCCTTCTCTCCTCGTGCCTCAAGAGCCAGGTCACCGGACTCCATAATGCATGGGGAGTGGGAGGGGAGGATTATGCCTTGAAGAGATATCCTATTAAATTGGACAAAAGCTTGTCTGCCTCCAGGCTCCATTGCCAGGTCTTTTCAGTCTGCAGCCAGCACGCAGAACGCAGGCGAGTGTACAACGCAAAAGCCATTTGCATTACCCTGCAGTCATTTTTATATGTGGAGGTAATGAAGTTGTCAGCGGAGCCTCGAGTGTGGCAGAGCCTGATATTCAAATAGACCTGCCAGCTCTCCCCTCTCCTCACCACCGCCCTCTGCTCCCCGCTCTCCCCCCATCCCCACAGCTGATCTACTGACTCCCTGGATTACTGCTTCGCTGGTTCCCTGGCTCTGACTGTGCTTGCACTCTTGCCCCTGTCAAGCGCTTTTGTTTCCGAGTCAGGGAGCAGCAGCCTCAGCCTGGCTGCACACCGCTGCCCACGCTCCCGCACTGCCCACGTACGCCCGCACTGCCCACGCACATGGGGTGTCATGGGCTGACTGAAGTGCGAGCCTGCAGCAGCAGCCCTGACAAGCTGGCAGGGAAAGCTCCCAAGGCACTACATTAATCCCAGGTTGAACATCTGGGGCACTTCATTGTGGTCAAACGGAAGAGAAAGGTTTCACATTTCTGTAGATTTTTGAAGTGAGGTGGCATGTTCATGCTTGGTGTGCCCACCATGCCCTTTTGCTGTGGAGCAGCAGAACATCGTGCAAATTGTGCATGCAGCTGGGAGAGAGGCAGCAACCAAGTGGTCCCCAGCACTCATGTCCACCAGTATCCAGGGGATGCTGGCAAAGGGCATTGCAGAAATACCTTGTCCTCATAAAAGGAACCACAGGATCATAAACAACAAGGCAGTCAGAACTGGCCTTTGGTAAATTTTACGTCCATTTTAAGAGGAAAAGAATTTAAAAATTCCCTGTGGCAAAGCTGCCTGGTAAGCAAAAGGTCTGAATCAACCCCATTAGCCTTGGAAACTAGCTTTTACTAAATATGGGGCTAGGCTGTCAGCTGGTGTTAATTGGCGCAAACATACTGAAGTCGATGGAGTGACAGTGATTTATACCAGGATGAAGACTTGGGGGATGGATACTTAACAGGAAGGCTGTCTTTTCTCTGTTTTCAGTAACTGGACCCACTTGTGGTCACAAATCATAGCTTCTAGGCTTGATGGGCAGATGTCACTAGGTAGATAGGCATCTGCAGGTTGTCAAATACACATTGCAAAATGGAAAACCATTAAAAAAAATTCATCACCCTGGTAAATATTTAGCTGCCTCAATAGTCTCATTTTTGGATCAGCAACTCATTCATTATTTGCAGAAAAGGATACTTTCTGTGCTCTTATGAAAATGATCAATGATCCTTTAGCACAGAAGGCCCCTGGGATTAATTTATTTTGTAAGCAGTGTGCTAAAAAGACTGGTTCAAGCATTTTTAAAAAACTTACAGGAGGGTCAAAACCACAAAGGTTTCAGCAGCAGCATTTTTTGGCCTTTGTTCTTACACTGAGATTTTGAAAGATTCCTTAGAACCCCAGCAAGCTACAAATTTTCATGGCATGATGCCTCATTGTGCCAGTGGAATTCATATGCCTTCAGGAGCTCCTTTTGGAGAACCTGAAATCTATTTAAGAAAGTGAACTTTATGTTTCCAGTACAACAGTTAGCCTACAAGAATTTCCCGAATACAGGGCTACTCTAAATGCACCAACCTGCAGATTAAAGGCTCCCTGAGTATAAATTGGCATGATGCACTGTAAACGATTCACAAATGGAGGAGTCCCTAAGTGTGCATTGACTCGCTACACCATAACGTCTCCTACAGAGATTTTACAGCATCGTATGCCAATGATCCATGGATTAAGGGCTCCCTAAGTGCACATTGACACGATAGACTGGAGCTGTTTTGGTCTATCGTGTCAATGATCCGGTGATAATGACAGTGTCTTGTGCAGATCCACTGAGACCAGAGTTGTTGTGGTTCCTAACGGAAAAGCCAAAATTGTCCCACTTAAGTCATATTGACTATTTTGGGTGCTACAGGAACATGGACAAAGTTTTCACAAGGTTCTCCTCCTTCATATCAGTTGAGGAATGTCTTCAGTGGTGCAGTTCTCTAGTCTGGGTGGCTTCTGTTTGTGTATGTATGTGTATATGCAGGTTCATATAAAAAAATGTGGACAAGTGCACTCTTATACATTTTATATCCATAAATCTTTCTTCATAGAGAGGCAGACTCACAGTAAAATTTTGTCACTGTCATTGAGGGTACCAAGGCTCAAACTGAGGGAGAGTCATTCTAGATACAGATCAACTTCCTATGTAAAAAAGCATAGTTCTCCCTACTATAGAGCAGGATGGAGAGGGGAAATGAGGACCCAAACCTAAATAATGCCTAGTTATTCTGTTTACTTGCACCTCAGAAAATGCCTCTCCAACAGTTGTAAACCTCCCCTTGAACAAATGGGAAGATTGGAAAGTAACAAGTTTAATGCGGTAAACCTGTGACCGCAGTGCAACTATGACCAAAATACAGCCTAATATGTCTCAAACCCAACATCAATGATTTGACACGTTGAAAATAATATTGTCTAGTCCTTGTGCTGTTTCTGTGGAGACAGGAGAGAAGTCAGGAAGACAGAGACAGGTAAGACGAGAGTGTTAGCAAGTGTTTATCATCCAAAAATTGTCTGGCACTTGCAGCATCCTGGGTCGGCATTTTCACCTTCACCTACTCAAGCTTTAGAATTGCTAGGGTGGAGGAAAAGCTAAGATATCAAAAAATCAGCTCGCAAATGAAAAAGCAGGAGAGGCACAGTCAAAAACATTAAAAAAACCAGTTTTGGAGGATTGAAACAAAAATATAAAATTTTAAACATACAATTAAAACTGGAGTTCCATCAACCTCCACAGAGCCATCTCAGAAGAAACTCATAATACCCTGAATACATTTAATTGAAAAAAGCGAGAAAGTCTTTGACTGTGATTACAATATAAACAAATACATTATACATTGACAACTGGATCCTTTGATGAAAGGCTGCTTATAGGTGCATTGTATTGGGTTTTCAGGTCCACTGACATTCATTACAAAAATTTTCATTATAATATACCATCTTCTGAAATGTTTAAATTCCTTGACTCCTGACAGTCAGGAGAAAAGGTACATATTAAGAATATTAAGAGTATTTCCATCTTCTGCATAATTTTACCTTCACAGAAAGTGAAGTCTGACCTCCATTTTCCCTTCAGAGGTAAAATACATGCCTCTGAAAAAATTGAGAAAAAACACTTTAAGAAAACTGAGAAAAGTCCAAGGATTACCACTGATGTTTGGTAGCTTGAATCCCAAATAGCTTTTGCTGTTTATATTCCTGAATTTACAAATTTCATGAAGTTTACCATTTAATGAAAGATATCACTTTATTTATAGCATACATACAACTACTTTAATCATGTTTAAGAGGATGAATTACTTTATTTTGTCATGTATGAAGTAAAAGTTTCCCTTCCCAGGATATTACTAGATGATTTTCAGGAGTGATCTACTCCAGTCTACCCATTCCTAGAAGTTCCCTTTCCATGAAGGTCTGACAATTTTTGATGAGAGCTGTCGAGATTTTGAGAAACAGAAATGATCACAAACATTCAGATTGTTAATGGTTCATTTCAAGAAATACAAGACAGAAAAGTTGTTCAACCAACTTCTTTCTCTGCCATAGAAAGTCAACTGGTAGATATTATTTAGTGCTAAGGTAGTGACAACTGGAACCCCAGCTTGGACAGCAAAGTACAGATGCAGTAGGAATTCAGGGTATTGGGTGATCTGTTTTGGGCTGCAGGCTGGCACTCCACACAGTTTGCAGAAGGCAGAAGTAAAGGGGACACTTCCTAAAGAAGTACTGGGAATGCAGAAGAATCGTGTAGTCTTCAAAAATGGAAATGTATCTTTGGAAATGTTCTTAATAACACCTATCTTAGACTTCTTCACAATCTACCTCCACACAGAGGCTTCAGAAGCCCATCTCAGCTTACAATTGATCATGCTGATGTTCAGGGATCCCAGATACTGGGGTGATGTTCTTGTTTAAGGAGAAAGCATGGGACTTGTGAGACAAATAATGACTTTCTTTATTTCTAGTGCAAACATCCCTAGCACACTGTGTATACATATATACTGTGGATTCACCCATTTAGATAATTATAAAGACTTTTTCTGCTCAAGAACATTCCTTTCACAAATCTTAGCTCCATTTTTAGGAATCTTCCTCTTCACTCCTTTGCTTGTAAATACATGTATCATGAAACTGCAGTATCAAAAAGAAAAAAAAATACTGCCCACAGTATTTAGTACTTAAAAAGTAATTGTATATTTGTTTTGATAAGCTAACCAGAATGAGCCTCTTCCATATCTTGCTCTGAGGCACTTTTGCCAGTCCCTGGTGTATATAGAAATGAACTAAAAATCTCACCCAAGCTGACTAAACTACAAGAAGTCATTATAGTTATGTTCAGTGGGGCTGGAGTAAAGCACAACAAATGGGACCTGATTCTCTTAAGAATGATGAAGAGTGTAGGCAGAAGGAAGACATACTTCTAAATTTCTATTTTCTCCCCAGGCATATAAATATTTTAATTTTTTTAGCTGGGGATAGTTAGTTGTGCTGTGTCTGCCTGTACAGGTAAAGCCACCTAACAGTAGTGGATGTGCAGGATAAAACATTCAGTGCTGACCACACACTTTAAGTTCTTTGGGCTTTTACTTGATTGAGCTCTAACCTGACCCCCATGACTGAACACCTAGTAGCAGCTAGAGTGTATTAGGTACACTCCTGGAGCTCATCTTCTGGTTTGTTTTCCTCCAAAATTAATTTTGGTGGTCCAAGACTGTTTTGCAGCATGACCCAATATGAAGTAATTGGGGACAGTCAAGAGATTTTTGCTTCTTCTTCTGCAGACCCCTGCTACAACCTGAAATGCCGCCAATGATGAGCCCTAAAAGTGTCATTCAGCCCTCTTCCAGCTGAATCTCAATATAAGCTCCAGTATTTTATCTCAGTGCAGTGCACAGTCTGTATCGCTCAGCACAGCCCTCAGCTCTGACTGCTCACAGAATACCAGCACCTGCAAACCACCAGCTCTGCACATCTGGGTGCATGATACACTAGCAAACCCCTCTGGGTTATGGCATCCCTAGGACCTTCTTGCTTTCCACATCGATCTGCCATGGCCCTAACCTTCTGCCATAGTCCAGAGAGTTTATTCCCAGTAAGAGATCTATGAATACACACGCACAATTTTACAGCAATTTCCTATTTTTCTGAAAATGTTCCATGCAGAGATGCTTGGTATGCTTTCAGTAGCACCATGTAATGTCTGAACAGGGCTGAATCTGTCCTCATCAGTAGCCGTGGGATACCCTGGGGACAGCCACTATCTATCTCCTGCTGAGTTTGCTCCTAGATATGCTGCACACTTCAGCCAATTTAAGAGAGAATACTGCTTTTCTTTGCAATATTAATGGGAAATGATGCAGAAGTGTAAAACCTAACATGGATCTCATGCAGCCCATTCAGAAGTTGAAAGCTGGAATAATAACTATATTATCTCTCCTTCTTGAGAAATATAACCAATGCCAGTTACTACTGTGCTCAAAATCATGCAAATTAGAGCCCCAGCACTCAAGTTGTTAAAGAATGAAAGAATATGGCCACAGTCCTGATGTATGTGGAGGAATGGAAAGTCCAAGTAGGAAATAGATGGAGAAATGAAAGGAAAAGTTCTTGGTTGATTTCAGCTTGGCAATAAGGATATAAGTGGATCTGAGAGAGTCAGGTCAGACAAGGATCTGAGGCTCATTTTTCCACAGAAGGGAGGAAGAAGAAAGGGAAAAGATTGGGCACTAAGGAAAGAATGCAAGAAATCCATCTGTGCCTCAGAACTGCCTGGTTTTTTTTTTTTCCTCAGATTGTAAGACCCACTTTTCAGTGAGTGTCTGGAAAGAAGAGCTCCCCAGGGTCTGGGGACACCTTCTGACACACTCTGGGATAAAGCTGCATGAGATTCGCATGGAAATGGATGGGGTGAAACTCAGTTCTCTATACGTGGTCGCCTCCTTCCACTGGAGATGTCCTTAGCCATTTCAGGGGTCTGTTCAGGCTGGGTGGGGTGACACAGGATCTGTGGGAGACCTGTGCCCATCTCTAGTGGCAGCTGAAGCCTATCCCAGCTGTCCAAGGGCATCTCAGGTGACATCAGCCCCCTTGTCTAGGAAACAGATTCAATCCCATAAAAAAAGCACATCTTGTTGCAAAACTGGTGCTTTGCATGTGCAATTCATAGCTGTCCTGAGAACCTTAAAGTCCTGTGCACATGCCTGAGATAAATATACCCTGAAAAATACCCTTCTTTTTTTTTTTTTTAAACTTCCAGATTTTGACATTTGTACCCTTAGTATTTAATTTTGAGATGAAAGGAACTTGGCTGCTTTATACAGATGAAAACTGCACTAAACTTTTCCTTTATGAAAGATCTTTCAAACATTAGCTGAATAATTTTTGCCCATTTGACCATCTGAGCAATTACGTTAGAATGTCCTCTCCTGTACTGCTTTGCTAGCAGTCAGACTTCTGTAACAAAATATTATGTTCAAAATATATTTTAGAAGAAAGGTATATAATCCTATTAATGGATTTCTTTAAATTCTCTATATGTGTTTTGCAATGAAATAAGCATATCTGTAGCAATATCTAAAGTTCTGCTTCAGGATTTATGCACTCTTAATGGATGGAGATTATTTCTTTGGATAATATAAATATCCCAAAGATTTAATGAAGCTATAAAGACATTCATTAGACTTCTGTAATTAGAATTATAGCTACAAAGTCTTCAGAGTGTTAAATATACATGCAATATTTAATTTTTTCAAGTTTTCAGTAAACAGCTTTCATCCAGGAGAAGAACTCAAGCTGTGGAGGAGGAATTCAACCTCCAAACTGGTGAGAGGCCTCTGAGTGTCACCTCCTCTCAAATGGGGCAAATTGCCCATGAAACTACATTTTTGGAGACCAGCTCCTCCAGACTACCGGCAGCCTTCCAAGGTCCTCTCTTCGGGGGCTGCTGTGGAGCATGCCTCAAATAAATGTCACCTCCAGCTTGCAACAAAGGCTCAGATAGATCCCTCATTTCTCGGCCTGATGTTTTCGTCATGTCAGATGAGCATCACAGATATGTTTTGGAAATTGCCTGGAGGCCTTGCACAACTGTGTGTGTAAATGTTGGGGCTGAATCTGGCCCTGACTTCTCACTGTAAGTGGAGCTAGGTAATACTTTTTAATGTCGCAAATCCAGTAATTCCTCCAGTTCCGGGTTTGCTCAGGCCACTTCACTCTCATGCAAATGTTTTCTCTGTTTTCTATGCAAAGAACAGCAATGACACAGAGCCCAGTGATGACGTCTCGGAATCCAATCAGAAAACCTGCATAAAGATGAAAGGTCTTACCAACGAGAAGTGAGCTTGCTAAACTACACCTTTCAATGAATTCAGACAAAACTGAAAAATGTTGTTGATATCAGATCCTTAGGCTGATTACTGAAGCGTTCGATTTTTCAGCATGTCAATTCATCACTGTCTACCTGGTTATATTTAACACTTTCTCCTGTTTCCATCCTGCCTGCTGAGATAGGCAATCTCTGTCACACGGTATCTGCTTCACCAGAAGGTCAATAGACCATTGTGGAGGCCCATGAGTCCTGTTCCCAAGTCACCTTGATTGTCTTCACGATATTGCTGACAGCAGGTGGAGCTTCCATGCCTTGTGGCATCTAAAATATTAATGAGATTAGAGCTTCCATCCTTCAAACAGTTCAGTGCTTCCTTTTCAGTGCTTTGCAATTGTGCATCCAGTCCATGGAATGCAAATCCTCCGCACCGATGGTTGCTGGCCTGTGCTGGTATTGCCAAAATTGGTTACACTGGTGTTCATTTCCTCTGAGAAAGTGCCACTTTGCATTTTAGGCTAGCCATAAGTTCAAAATTTTTGTGGAAGATAAGCTTTGGATAACTCAGTCTCAGTCTGGAGCTGAGAGGTTTGGATGTACATACAGAGTTTATGTTTGGTTACAGCTTATTAGTCCTGGCCAAATTATGCAAAATATACATAAGGAAATGGTGGGTCACAACTTCCACGTATACTAGCCTGCTTTTGGGATTATTTGGGAGGAGTTCTTAGGCTTCCTCAACTCAAGCCTGACAGAGGCTACCTGTGGTACCAGAACTGTGGTGCAGGACTGATGAAGTTTAAACAACCTTCTCTTCTGCTATTTCATTGTCAACGAGGGGACAGAGCAGCTGTACAACCTGTTAGGTTGCCTCCCTGTTTCTGTCAGACTATCCCTCATTATGTACCTGGATCCTGGGTGCATATATAACATATACACAGCATGTATGATGAATATACAGCTCTTAAGATCATCTTATAAATCAGTCGTTGACTGATTAAAAGGCATTTATTGTTAGAACTTGCTGATATTTTAGCACGAAGTGGCTTTCCTGGTTTCTTGAAAAGGGATTCCTTTTCCAGTGTGAGTCCTAAAGCAAACTCTGGATCTGGAACATTCTAGATGTTAGGGAAATCACTTTTTGATATTTGGCTTGTCCCCTTTGTAAAATGATAATCACACATCTTGCATAGCTTTGTAAAGAGCTTTGAGATCTATGGGTGAGACACAGTATAGGCATTCTAAGCATGATTTATTTCCTTGCTGGGCCTATCCCTAAGTGGCTCATTGAAGAAACAACATTTATAAATATGCATAGCTTCCTGGTATAGAATTTCTCCTATTCTTTTCAGAATATACAGGCTAAGCTGTTATTATTCACTTTTCCATTTTTAGAATCAACTATTAAATTGCACCACACGGCTGTGTTGTAGCAATTAAAATAACTACTGTCTATTTGGCAGTCCTTTAATGGGAAATGAAATTCACTTTTAGGCATATATCATGGTAATACATATATCATATGGTATACAATTTAGATCATTTTCGAGCACAGTAGCAGGATTAGTTCTTATTCCCTACCTAACCATTGTTACAAGCATCAATTTTGTTAATTAAGAATTTTAAGCCCTGTGAATTTATAGTACAATTATGTTTTACTTCATAAGTAGGTCTTTACCCCTCTACAACTATTAACAAAATGTCCACTTATATTATTTGCTGGTGGTTTCAAAGGCTTATGAAATTTCTGATGAAGATTTACCCTTTTGTCTAAGCTTTGCTCATTGTGTGTCAGCTGTTTGTCAGCAAAACGTAACAGTGAAGACTTTTGACTTAATTTTTTTTTTTTTAAAGAAAAGCCAATTCATCAGGTAAGAAAGACTGCTGCTCGCACTCTCAAGTCCTGCCAAAGACAAATGGCTGTAAAAATTTAAAATCAATCATTAACAGATTAGCTGTTGGTCCAAAGTAAATAGCAATCAGCTTATTAGGCATCAGGCAGAGTGAGATAAAGGGGAAGAGTTATTGAAAATGAGGATGTTTGCTGGGGCTGTGCTGATGGAGCAGAACAGGGAAAGGCTGTTTCTTTGTTGCTCTAATTACAAATGGAAAATAACCTACCGTGCTGAACAAGTTGAGCTCCCTAGCTGAATTGAATGGAGCATAGTGCTTATGTTCTACGTCATGGCTTGATTTATCTTGATTATCAGTAGTTTGCACTACTTCTTCCCTCCCCAAAAGGCTCTGTTTGGCATTCTCTTCTATCGAAGTAAATGCAATTTTTGGCTCTGCAAAGAATGGGATGTTGGGGGGCGAGTTGCCACAAGAGAAATGCCCTTCTCATCCAAAAATATAATGTCCATACAGGAAATTCCTCTCATATGATGGAATTTTGTTTGTGACAGGGTTTCATTATGGCTGAGCGACAGATTGCTGGTGACTAAATCACAGCAGGCTTTGTGCCGTGGTTGTATTCGGACACCGTGAAATTCTGCAGAGCAGATAAATTCAGAAAAAGGCGGATGTTGTAAGAGGAAATGGAGAGAGAGAAGGAACGGAGGGTCAAAAAGGCTGGGAAAACAGAAACAATAGAAGGTGGGTAGGAAGCAAAGCTGAGGGGAAAGAAGACAAACAATAGCTGAGAGTAAAATGACATGAGGAAGCAGAAAACTCAAAGTGAAGTAGGAAGTAGAAGGAAATGGCTACAATTTAAAGTCAATGACAAAAGCTCCCTTTCATCATATAAACACTGAAATGTTTACGTGGAGAGAAACTGACCATTAGAATGATTTACTGGGGGGGGGGGGGCATTTCCCCATGGCTGAGCATGTGAAATCCAGACCAAGATGTTTTTCTAACAATATAGGCTACCTGAGAATTTTGTGTTCAATGTTTTGAGCGCAGTGAATTGAAAGGTCTTCTTGTGAAAAAATCTGGAAATGGCACATTTCTATCAACGATGTGATTCCATATGTTTTACTTGTGAACCCTCAGACAGCACATGACGGAAGGTAATCTCAGAAAAATTGCTGCTCACCAGCCTGGTGTAAGCTGTAGCCCCTTGTACCCTGGGCACGAGGTTACACACTGCTGCCTCCTCCCTGGCACCCATGCTGTGTGACTGACCTCTGGCTCTTGACTGCATGGATGCAATGCAGTGCTAGTGCCAGCTTCAGCCGTCAGCTAAACTGGCAGCACCTCAGCCAGCTTCATTTGAGCAGCTACCCCTTCATCCAAGCCCCAGTACAGTTTTACCCTTCCCAGTTACATGTCTGGGGCCACTGCTCAGCCCTGGAAGAGGAGGGAGGCGTCCACTAAACCATGCTGGCACTGGGATGGTTCCTTCCCCTAGTGCAGAGCTGTAGCGCTACAACAGCACATCCTCAGCCAGGGCTCCTCTATCACGCACAGTACAGAGACCAGACACAAAAAAGTGGGGATCCTTTTTGCAGAAAAAGAAAATAAGACCAGATTAGTAAGCTTCAAGATGATCTTACTTCTTTTTCCTTAGGAAAATATATGTAGGGCTTGACATAAGAAAAACTATTCTGGTATTCTTTAAATTTTCTGCTAAATAGCTGCGGAAAAACAGGAGAGGGGTATTTCCTTTCCACATTTTACATTTATGTTTTTTGCTCTTTACCCTACTTCTCATGTATCAAAACTCAAAGCGTCTATCCTCTGTTCATTTTCTGCTGCTTTTGCTTTAATTTACTGTCAAAGATACCCAAGCAAAATTCATAAAATTACAGAAGTATGATATCAACAAAAAGAAAAAAGTGAAAAGTCTCAGAAAAACACATCCTAACAATTATTTGCCAATGTTTCCATGGAGAAGACCAGTCAGCTGAAATGGCAAAGCAGCAGAGGCCTCTTTTCCACATGCTGAAAGGGCTGAATAAGTTACACAGAACAAAAATGACTTTTCTGCCTGCAATTAGTGGAGTCCTGGGACAGCAGCCCACACCTGGGGGCGACAGAGCTGTGGCAGTCTGTCACCCTTGAGCTGTTTCTCCAGGCACCAAGGAGCAGAGGGGTGGTGCTGCTTTCTGTCTACAGCAGGAATTTTTGGAATTATTTTCAATGGACAGAAGGCCAGCGTGGGGAGAGTACGGGGACACTGGTGCAATGCCACAGACATTCATCCTGCCAGGAAAAAGAGCAAATTGACTTGCAGTACAAACAGTGGTGTTGCAAATATAGAGGGAGGGACATTTTCCAGTGTCATCTTCAGCCTAAAAGAGGGCTCCATGCATATTACTCAAGTGAAAGGAGACGGTAGTGTTGTCTAGGGGTTGCATATGTCAAGAGAGATTCCTGTCTTCTTCCTTTTCCTACGTATTGGTGTCCTCCAGTCTGCTGGAAGCTGTGCAGTGAATTTTGTGAGTTTGCAAAATTTATCTCCCTGAAGAAAATTGCCAGGTTTTTGCTGAATTGCTTGTAAGAACAGATCAAAAGCAGAAGAAGTGTGGAAGGCTGACAGCTAGCCAGTCGCTAGGATGCCCTACAGAAAATTGAAGAAGGCAGCTGCAGGACTGGCTCTTAATAACAGAGAAAGACTAGAAGTAGTTGACATAAAGACTGTAAAGAAACAGTTACACTGGTGACACATATTATACAAGGACTGCCTTACTTATTTTTCCACCCACATACTCCTTTTACACAATTTTTGCTTCTTTTAATTAAGTGTTTCAAGAGAAAATAATGGGATCCTTAAGTCTCCTGTATTTTGGAAAAGGTAGTAGTAAATTGTGCGGTTTTGACCTTTTCAGGTTTTTGTAATTTGATTGGCTGTCTGTTCCTCTCCCTCCACTATTTACAGCTGCAGTGAACTGTGCAGAAGGGGTAGGATGGCTAGCCAGCTGAAATACGGAATATTTAAAAGGTTAAAATGCTGCAACATACTGGTGCCTTCCACAGAGTATATGGGCATTATAAATTTTGCTGTGTTGATCACATAAAGGATTGAGAAATTAAATGACTTCATGAATCATTTTTTTGTGGGACAACAAATGTGACCAAAATGGGGAAAAATTGCATCACTCTGACCCCAGATCTGGGAAGCATATATTTTGTGTGTTTATTATGTTTTCTGCAGTAATAGATGAAGACTCCTCCTGAAGAACAGGATCATTTTAGCAGGTGTTGAGTATCAATGAGTGACACAAAGAAAACCTGCCCCAGAAAGCCTGCAATCAAAGCATCTTGAATCCATTCAACAGGTGACTAAATAGAGGTGGTGACCTTCTTAGGAATAAATATTTCTTTTTTAGCATACCAGAGGGAGATCTTAAGGAAAACACAGTATACTTTGAAAGTAATTCCTTAGCAGATGGGAGACAGTAATACAGAAAACACTATTAGCCATGTAATGAGTCCAGAGGGCATCTGAGGGGCAATGCCAAATAATTTGGTACCCAGGCAGTGTGCTGAGGAGATTGACAGGAATGTAGCAGGGCAACAGGACATCAACAGAATCTCAGACCAGGATGATAGCTGAGACACTAATAACTAAAAGAAATAATATCTTCAGGATTTGGTACTTCCCTTTGTCGTTGATAATGAGTCTGGTAAACAGCAATCAGTTCTACGAAAGCTTTTCTCAGTGGAAAAGCCTGCTTAGGGAAAATCTGAAGAAAGGCTTCTCAGAAAAAAAAAAAAAAGAAAAGGCAGCAAAGCCAAGCTTTTGTGTGCAAGACAAATCTGAAAAGGGATACCAAAGAACTGTGGGGTCTCGTAAACTCCAGCAATAAACTTTCTGGCACTGTGAGCACTGTTAGGGCAGATCAGCAGTAGCTGGACCTCTGCACTGAGGCTGGAGGATTAAGGCTGAGTCTCATCTCCCTGCCCTGACCCCACACAGGTCCACACATGGCTGAGCAGCACAGAGCAGGCCGAACACCACAGGAGCACCGCAGGTGATCGAGTGGGAACCAGATACAGGCAGAAAGAAGTGATGAATCAGCTGGGGTTGCAGACACAATTCAGAATTGTGAAAATTTTGCTCTAGCTCCTCCAAGCTCTTGGAAGTCAAAAGTTTCATCTTATTCAAGTTGTAGCTCTGGATTAAAATCAGAGGTGTAGGAAAAAAGTCTGTTACCACACTGAGATGCTGGGAAAATGTCTTCAGAAGGAAATGGCAGTATTGCTTTTGATCCATCATTTGAAACACACTCATGATCTTGAGGGATTTATTTTTTGTGGTCATTAAAACTGAATGTTTTCATTGATTCGGATAGCTTCTTTCTGAAGGAGCTGCAGCTGCTGGGACAAACAGGCCTCCATTCTGCTGTGCTGATCCCTCTGGGAGCCAGCAGTGATTGACAAGGGGCTCTGGTTAGAGCAGACTCTCACCCCAAGGTACAGGAACTGGTGCGTGCATTTCAGCGAGAGCAGCCTTTGCAGCACTGAGCCAGGGGGATTTTTCCATCTTTCCAAGAGCATAAAGAGGCAGAGAAAAGTGTTTCCAGCCTGTCTGTGATGACAGGACATGCAGAGACAGCCCATGAAGTTAGTCCCAGCCTTCTCCTGCTGTCCAAGACAGCCTCTATCCCACCCTCCTTAGGCTGTCCTCGGAAGAAGCAGCAGGAAATCCATGCAGGAGATGGGGGATCTCTGGAGTTAGCTGGGGCATACGTTGCTGGACGGACAGGAGGTCCAGAACAAACAGCGTCACCTCCAAAATCGCTGAGGAGTGGAGATGCGTTGGACATGCTGTGGGACTTGTGCCCAGGCATCCTTGGATGTATCTGCGTGCAATCTCCTGATGCCTCACCCCTCCTGCTGTGGAAGGGGGTGTCCTTCCCAAACATTACAGCTGACTCAGAGGCTCAGGGACTTCACCAGCCCAGGGACCCAGGTGCTTGCCTCCTCCTCCCCCATCCACAGCACAGCTGCTCTGGGACAGCCTGCTGCATTTACCCTGCTGTTCAGGGAAGACAGAGCGGAGGCAGACTGCAAGGTTTTGAAGGCGCTGAGCTCTGAGGTCAGCTGCTGGCCATGGTGGTGCCTTGGTTTGCCTCAAGGGCTGAGGGAGGGAGACGTGCACTCCTGCTAAGTGGCTGAAGCTGAGGAACCCTCACCTCTTCCCCATCTTGGTTCAACAACCAGCCCATCTGCATAAAATATATCAATATGAGAATATGGTTATATGGAGATATTATTTATTGAAGCCATTGTTTAGGCCCCTTGGGTGGCACTACAAGTGCCCGGCCATGAGACAGGCTGTCGTCAGCTCGCGAGGAGGGAGAGTCTCCCCTGGAGGTGGTGGTGGCCTTCAGCAGGCTGGAGACCCAGACAGAGACCATCCATGGGCAAAAGGGGGAAGCCTCTTCATGAGGCAGAGCTGGAGGTGGGCAAAGGCAGCTGCCGAGTCTGGGAGGGCACAGCCCCACGCCCAGAGGGCACTGACAGCCCCCACCCACAGCGCCGGGCTGCTTCATTTTCATCCACTGATCAGATATATTTACTTCTCGGGTATTTCCCTAACCAGAATTGACTGCACTATAATTGCCTATTTCTTTGGTCCATTGGCTGTTAACCTTGAAGCGCGTCGGGCGGAGGCAGGGAGGCCCTCCCTGTCAGGCCTGACCCCGGCCCGCGCCGTGGGCTGCCATGACAACCGCGACAGATGTCACCCATGCCGCCCGCGCCCCCCGGATGGGGAAAATCGATCTTGCGACGGCGCCGCCGTGCTCAGCCACCGACCTGCCAAGTGTTCCCGGCTCAATCATTTGTTTCATCTAGCGAGGAGAGGAAAACATAAAAGAAATGAAATGAATTTGACCTCTGTCTTTCGAGTGACTCCGGCGCTGCGCTGAATCCTAGCAAGCGCCTCTTATGAATTTGAAAAAATTACATTAGGAATAACATTTTGAAGTGAAATGACTCTTGTAATGTCAGCCCTCCAGAAACATGTTATTTCAAATGTCAGATACCTAGCAATCGTTTGCTATTTTCTGCATGTGTCCGGAGGTTATCTTCACCTCAGATGCATTTCAGATAAAGTTATTTTAAAGAAACTACCTGTGAAGTACACAAGAAAGTATTGCCTGATTTTTTTCACTGCCCTAGTGAGGAGACCTTCTTTGTGGCTGCATAGAGCATCTCCATGATGAGAAGATGGTAAACAATGCTCTGAATTGACAATGTCTCTCCTTTATTAAAACTGTGCCAGAGGGTAAGGACTTTCCCAGTCTCGAGCAGCGTTTCCTGAAATGGTGGCAAGTACACCCATGAAGGCAGAGGATCTCAGGGGCACAAGAAAGGGGCCCTCCCAACCCCTCTGAGGGTTTGCTTGCTGCATATGCAAATTATTTCATTACCAAACTCTACAACTCTGTGCTAACATTTGCCAATGCATCAATGTCATCCCATCAATGTTACACATGTCCAACAAATAGGGAAAAACCCAAACCCCACGAGGCTTGGTTCATGCCTACCACTGGATGGACCTGCTGGCAAATTTAAGAGGCAGCCCATCACAAATCTGTAGAGATTGAGAAATCTCTAAGATAACCTTGTCCTTAAAAAAAAAAAGAGGAAAACAACACGCCACTGAAGGTGATTATAGTAAAAAGGATGTCTTAAGATTTTGAATGCGATACGTCTGTCTCTCTGATGTGGGATATTTTATTGCCTTTTTGCCCTCAAGTGAAGCTGACGGGAGCCAGGCTTGCAATTTAAATCAATAAGAACCCTTTACCATGGCCATAAAATACTTGGTTAAACCTTTGAAGTGGCCACAGTTGAATGCGCAGTGAACACAGCATAAATGCTCCTTGAGATGTATTGTGTTAGACCACTGCTAAAGTGGCGTTCAGAGGAAGCGGTGCCTGAGCACCTTCTGGGGGCAGGGCAGAGCAGTCTGTCTCCTCTGGGGCACTCGGGGGTTGCTCTAAGTCAGTGCCCATAACTGGTGGGCTGCCCCTCTCTGCCTATGTCCAGAGTTGGCGCTCCCAGCTCTGTGGGTTTCCTGGGGTGGGGAGTCAGGCTTGAAAATCCCGTAATGTGTTATTCTACCTCTCGGCAATGGCTGGGGAAACAGGAGGCAACCATGGCTGGATCAGCAGTATTTCCAGGGCCAGGTCCTTGATTATGTAAATCAGCATTGTTGCACTGAGGAGCAGGTCTGCATGACTCCAGCTGAGGCGTAGTCTGTGCAGGATGAACAGTGACTGCATGAATCTATGTCTGTCTAGCTTTTGGCATGTGCATGTATGAATGCCTCTCACAGATACCCAGGTAAAAGCCTGTGTAATAGCAGAAAGCCCTCTGTGAATGTCATGAAGCATTTCACCATTTAATATTAAATACTTAAAACTTACAGTAAGGATATCCAAAATAAAGGTTGACACTTCACCATTCCTACAAATAAAGCAGTAGGAAAACAAATAAAGTTTAAATCTGTGCCCCAACTTTGCAGTTGTTTGTGACAAGTCCTTGGGATTCTTTAAGGAGAAATCTATTGTTCCTCTATTTATAAAGACACTTTTCATTTAAAGAAGCCGAGGACCAAGCACTACTTTATTACTGGATAAATCACACTGCTAAAGCCTCTGGCCCAGTGGCAGGGGAGAAGTGCATGGGGTAGACTGGTTCTTCCAGACACATAGGGAATATATTCAGAAGCAGCATTAAAGTGCACATACTAGTTACAGCACTGTATGCCCTCTGGGTGCAGGTCCCTGGCTGTAGAGAGGGTTCAGCCCTGTGGGTACACCCTCAGGCTGCCAAAACTTGCTCTCTTTGGGACAAACAGTCCAGCTGGTTGTGCTGTTTGTTCTGTTTCATTCCCTTCAGTGAGAGCTGGATCCAGTCGAGGGAGGTTCAGCTCCTCATCAAATAGGCTGGGATGGCAAAGCCAGTCTTCCTTTCTGTCCTGTACATTGAGAGTTTGGCCTTAAGCTACTCTCAGTGTACCTTAGTATTACAGAGGTAGCAGCAGCATGTGTAGACATACTGTGTGCTCAGCAGATTGTAGGAATGTGGTCTTAAAAAAAACTTCAGTGTGTATTGTCTACAGCAAATGTTATTTGTAATAGATCCTATGTCTAGTGGGTGTGAGTCTATTTAATAGTTTATTTTTAAACATGTATAAATTAGGCTCACCTCATTTACAGGTGCTGATTAGGTTTGGAACTTGACTCTGCAACATTTATTCTTTTTTATAACCCATTTGTCAGGAACATAGGTGTTTCTGCAACCGCAGGAGCATGCCAGAATTGTCACATGTGGATATTCACTGCCAAACATGACCTTCCATATCAGTTTGTATAAGTACTGTCCCATACACCCACATAGTAAAACAGAGATTATTCACATTCATTTGTTCATATCAATGCCATGTTTCTTTTGCACTGAGAAACATCGTATGTTGTTCCACAGTACTTTGATCTAAAAATAGCTGAAATAAGTGGTTGCTGTTATGCTTCACTGAGAAGTTTTCCTCAGATCTGAGCAGTCTGCTCCAGTGAACTTCATTGGCTTCTCTTGCCTTTACTCAGGCTATGTCCTTCCACTCCTTTTAGCCAACTCTGTGTCCTGACAACAAGCTCCATGAATCATGCTTCACTGTCTCTTGCCCTGGATGAATTCAGCAGCAACATGCCCTTGGGTGCAAATGGGAGAAGTAAAACCTGCAAATTACCTAGAAAGACTTAAAAACATTTCTCCTATTCTAGACAACATCACCAAGAGCATATCACAGCTCAGAGTCCAAACCCGTGTGGCCTACGAGGATAAACAAAATGATGGGGAAATAATCAGATGAAGAAGGACGAAATGTGATTTGTTTCACTGTATTACATCTGACAGTATGTATTTGTCCTACCTCACATCTTGCTTACTAGTTAGGCAGAATTAGTTTGGATATGTGATTGTGGATTAAAAAAAATTCTTCCTATTTCATCCCATTGCTGGAGACTCCACATGACTGAACACAGACACCTGAGAAATTTTCCAGAAAAATATACATCCAGACTTGCGGCAAGTTTATCTGTTTATATTTCTCTCTCATCTTATTCCTATTTTTCCTTGGACTAGACTGGTAATGAAAGGCATTTCTCTCTAATGGGGCATCTGACAAGAAGACACACAGAGCTTTCTGACATGGTCACTGAATGCCTCCCTTCAGTCTCTGGCTTACATTGATGTGACTATCCAGAGAGACAGACTAAATAAAGGTCTAGATTGTAGCATCTTTAATTTTATATAGTAGGCCTTTAAGATCAAGGAAATTGCCATGACTGTGCTATTTCTTCCCAGGAATTTTTCTGTAAATATGTCAAACCAGAATCAGACATGATAAAATAGAAGGACCCCCAGTCCCTGCTGTCGCTGATGGGTAAGCTGCCTCAACACCACTTCCAGCTCGAGGTGCAGTTTTCTATCTTCATCCATAGAAGGAGAAAGAAAGGATGAAAATAGATTTTTAAAACAAGGAAATTCTGACTCTAATCTCAACTCAGTATTACAGATAGTGGACAGAAGCCCTAGCAGGGACACCAGGGAGACAAATCCTACAGCAGAAGGGACCATTTCCCTTTATTTTTATCTAATTCAACAGTTTTTGTGTTGTCCCTCAGATTTTGCTTAAAACCTCATTGGTTCTTAGTCAGAACAACTGGCAGAAGGATATTGCTGAGGAGAAGCCCTTATGGATTGTCCTAGATCATTTCACAGAGAGGTCTCCTAGAAGTCATGGCTTGTTATGATCAGCACAGCAACCTACAATCAGTCCCCCTGAATTAAGCAGTCCATCTGTCTCTTTTGTTAGAACAGCATGTAAACGTCCTTTCCCTGCTCACACAAGCACAGGGCGAGGTTCTTGGTTCAATTTTGAAGCCATTGCTTTAGGTCTGGATGGACGGTCTGAGAAAAGAGCTGTGGACAGGCAGAGGGAAATGGCCAAAACCACCTGCAGTTACCCTCTCAGGAGATTTGTTGTAATCAACTTT
The DNA here is from genome assembly GCA_013397115.1 of Edolisoma coerulescens. NCBI lineage: Eukaryota > Metazoa > Chordata > Aves > Passeriformes > Campephagidae > Edolisoma > Edolisoma coerulescens. Next base: position 1,339,195 of record VWZW01003153.1, read on the forward strand.
TCCTCTAAATTTGCTATATGCATCTCCAGAAACTGGTGTTTATTCCCAGGTTGTAGGCCTTGTGGGTATGATCCTCTGAGTGCAGATACTCATCAGCACAATCTTTGCCCATCTGCTTTCCTGATTCCTTGGCTGCTTAGAACCTTTTCCCTAGGCACTACATGCAGGGAAGCTCTAGCAGGATCCCAGGAACAGTGGGTCAGCAGGGAATGATGTTCTTGATCCCAAATATTTCACTGTTAACAAATCACTCTAGAAAGCACACAAACCCTGAGCACAAACCTCCTACAGTCTAATTCTGAGGCAATCATAAACACAAGAGTAGGCGAGTTTTCGTCCAGCCTCCTGGCATTTGGGCTCTGCTTTATTTGCTCCATATGCTTCTTCTTCCAGACTTTACCATCAGCCTCCTCCGTAGCTGTGGTTTGGAGTGTTATTCAAAGGCGAAATCCAGTGAAATACATTTGCTCCTGTAGGAAAGAGCTTTTCATGTCTGAGGGCTTGTTTGCTTCTGCAGTAAAATCTATGCTGTAATCTACAAATGAGTTTGCATTCCAACACGGGGTGACATTCTTCAGTGAAGGTCACAGCACTGTATAGAAGCACTGACACAAAACACGTTTCACAGAACAAAATGGAGTTCACAGTTTGACATAGATATATCCTCAATCTGTCATGCAGTTTTCTGCCTTAACTTGATGGTCAAAGTAGCTGGCCAGGTGTGAGCAGGGAGGTGATCTATGTCTCTTCAATAGCAGCAGTAATTTCCTTGTCCCTCCTCAAACTTGCCCCTGTTCCAAGATGATGGCAACGCTGGTCTCCTGTGCGACCTTCTGATCGATGGAGTGACAAGCTATTTCTTTCTCAAGTGAGTCCTAATCTCCTATTATGCCACAAGTACACAATCTACTGTGATAAAAGCTTGCAGTCTATGACACCTGGTCAAAACAATTATTTTGGTAGTTGTTCCCTACGGATTTGGGCTGTGACATGCAATGTGGCTAAAATAATCCCTGGAGCAAAGGGATTCCTAAAGTGAAATATGATTTAGAGGACATTGGCTGGGGTTTGGAATTTCTGTACATGATTCTTCGGACTAGTCAGCTCTGGAGTTATCTGCCTTTCATCGTATTCTTGTACTCGACTTTTGAGTTGCACAGGTTTCTGAGTCCAGGAGCATTTCAGGGTGGGTGTCACCCATCAATTTGTTAGGCACATTCAGCACTTCTCAGGATTTGCTTCCCATAAATCAGAGTTATCTGATCTGTTGTCTTGGCACAAAAGGGTAGTCTACAAAGTGCAAAAGTTTAATTTTCAAGCTGCTTGTAACAGCCTGTTGAGACAGGCTTCTCCTAGGCCATGTTCTTTCTGTCTGGAAACAGTTCAAGTGACGGGATTTCCACCACAACTCTTTTAGGTCAACGTTGTACCTGAAGAAATCCTTCTGTCAAGCTGCCTGTCAAGTAGAAGATCCTCTCTGGAGCAGTATGATCTTTTTCATCCCTTAAAAAGGGAAAGTATTGCTTTCCAAGTTTTGTGGAAGGAACACTGAGGACAGCTGGGTAGCTACCTTGCTCCAGGCTACACAAAAAGCTTGTGAGAGGCCAGGAATCTGAAGACCTCACATAACTGCTGGGCCAGCCATCATTTACACTGTTATGTCCAGCTATGTTGCACTGTACCTAATGAAGGCATCCTCTCTGGCCTTGGAGCGGACACCCTTCTGTGGTAAAAAGTGAGGGATATACAAGTTTTGAATGGTGCAGACCCTAATTCTTCATTCTGCTAAACTCAGCTCAGCACCATAGAGTGTTCCAGCTCCAAGCTAATTTATAACAGCTGGATATGTAGCAAGGAAAAGTGACTGTTGTGCAGTTACTTCTGTCCACCTCCTTCTCCTGAACCCATCTTGGTGTGTTCCTTCTTGTTATCCATGGAACTACAGGCAAAGCTGGTGCAAAAAGGTGTTGTACCATCTTGGCTGCCTGTGTGACGCTGCCCCTGCACAGGGGGATTTCTCCACTGTCCTTCCCCATAAACTTCAGGGTCACTTCATGCTAATTACACAAAATAACCTGTATGAGAATTTGGACTCTGAATTCTTGTTTAGTGGTGATAAACCTTGATACAGAGCTGGTCATATCTGTGGAGCCAGGCTAAGTTAGTGACTGTGCCCCTTCCAGGAGATCCAGCAGATCCCTAACCAGAGAAGAGCAATGCCATAAAGCCTAGGGGTTTTTTGATTCAGCTTCTGTTCAGGTACAGCAAGCTATGCCTAGAAAAATGATCTGTTAAGGGTCCCATTATCTGTCAAAGGTCCCATGGCCTCTGCAAACAGATTTCCTTGGCCACTCGATTTCCACAGTGGATACTTGCCCTTACTAAAGTTGTCAGGCTTTGTTACTGGGTAAACCCACACAGCCTCCTCCAGGATCCTCTTGCCTCTTCAGTATCTGAATTCTTTTCACGTGGTAATGAGAACTATGTCTATGTCAGTGGATCCAGGAGCATATCAAAGTTCATGAGTCTGGATACATGTTTCACTCGTATCTGAGAACAGGCTGAATATTGGCATCTTTTCTGCTTTCACGCTGGATTTCATGGAAAGAAAAATGCAGTATGTGGGCTGCTGAAGGATATGTGCATCCTTACGCCTATCAGCTAAATCCAAGTAGCTGGATTTCAAGGAGGCCCTTTATTACCACATCTCTGTGATACCTTTAAGAATATTGCTCATAGATTTACCACCCTGAAAACTGTTATATTCTAGTCGCTAGCTAATCTTTTCCCCTCTCTGACATAATAGGCCATCTCTCATTATAGTGACTTCCTCCCATTTACCTTCAAATCAGATAATAAAGGGCCTTTATTCACTTACAATGGATCTAAAATAGTAAAGTCCTACTGTCTTCAATATGCTACTTTCAGTTCATCAGTTCAAGATCAATCCAAATTTATTTGATTATTTTTCCTTACACATCAATCCCTCTTGTCCCGTAGATATTTTTATTAGTTCTTTATGGATATGCTCAGTGGGTAGAAGGATGTCCATTGTATTAGAGATTTGATCGTAAGGGCTGTTTAGAAGGATGTGCCAGTTCTCATGGAAAGAAGCACAAGCCTCCTAAACAATCAGTGCAAAAAACATGAAGCTGAAATAGAGTTTTTTAGCATTTCATTTTTCCCAGTCAGAGCATGTATGAACACCATTTGTAGTGCAGTCTCAGAAGTACTATCCATGTCCATGGCTTGATTGTTCTGTGGCCAAAATAGTTTTGTTTTTTTTATTTTCATACTTTTTTTTCTGGAGGGGGAGTCTGCAAGACTAGCTCTTTATGAAAATAATATATTTTGTACTCTGTTTTCAGAAAAATGGTTGAAGTCAATGATCTAAAGGGTCTTTCCAAAGTAAATGAGTCTATGATTTTATGATTCTACGGATTCTCAGTTAAGTGGTTGAGGCTGATGCTGTTATCCTGCCTATGTCCACGCACCCTTATGACACTTAGTTAATTATGTTTTTTCTCTTCAAAACGTTCACTCCTTGTCCTCTTATCCAGAGACTGCCTTTCAAATTAAGCAGCCAGCATCTTCTGATGATAGTTTCACTTACCAAGGAAATATGTGACAGCAAGATGTACATTTAAAACATCATAATTTCTTGCCTGCATGGTATAACTTAAAATGAAAACCAAACCAAAGCTAGGAGGCTGTTAGGTGCAGTATCTCCAAATTACTTTAAAAAGCAGTAGTTCAGCCACACATGTTCATAAAAAAAAGAGGCTGAAATTATCTTATCTAAGCCATTCTTAACAGTTGTCCTGCAGAGTTATTGATCCTTGGCTGCTCATCTAATGAGCAAACTACACAGTGGACCACAAGTGCATTTCAGTTTTATGTGCAAGTGCTGTAAATGCTATTTTCAAAGTTAATATATTATTTTTGTCAGTTTTATAGCAGCTTATTTAAAGTGTTATTAATGTTTAGAAATGTGATTTGGGGGTTATTTTATTGGTGTTTGACTCAGTTTTAAACACTCCTTCTTTATCCCCTCTGTGCTCAGGCTGCATATATATAATTTTTGAAGTTGCTTGCCTCTTTCTGGGTTTGTCCCTGATTGTTTCATTAATCTCAGCTCCTCCTTAAGACACTTCTACTATCATAGTGGAACAGTCTGAGCCCTAAATTGTAAGTCTTTGTGAATAAAAGATGTCAACTGGATAGATTTCCAGATGACAGAAACTGCAAGAAGCATGTGGCTATGCCTGAAGGGTAAGGACCAGCCCTCCTCATGGATTTGGGTTTGGGTTTGTGCCCCAGCAAAGGGTGGGACACACACTGTACCAAACCCAGAGCACCCCAGAGAGGCACCCTGAGACTCTGCTCCAAGCCACAGGCCCTCCCCTGTTTCCACCTTTCTCTGGAGGAAGTAATTTTGCTTCTGTCCTGGATTTCAGAAGGACAACCCTGCCTTTGTTCTGTGGGTGGCCAGAAGCAAGCTCCGGGCTTCCCAACCCACCTCCTCCTCCTCTGGAGAGAAATAAACACGCACAGGACAGCACACACACACTAGTTTATAGTAGCAGCAGCTGCCAGAGAAGCTGTGCAGGGAGGTCTCACGCCCTTCAGCTCTTTTGGATAACTGTGCTATCCTCACGCCTGTCTCTGCCTTTGATGGAGTGAGAGTACAAAGCACAGCCCTGTTCAGTGGGCTGGGCTGGTATCAGATGCAGGGTGACAGTGTTGGGGCAGGTGTCAGAGACAGGTCTTTAGGACCTGGTCCTGTGCTCAGACACCATGACTAGCTCTGTAGGCACTCTGGTACAGTGAGCATACACATGGCCAAGTTCCTCAGATCCCAGAAAAAGGGAGGATGTGGCTTTGCTTTACACATCAGCACATTGTTGAACCAGCAGTGGATTCTCCTGGGTGGGCAGTGAAAAGCAAGAGGTACTCTCACCCCTCTGAGTGCCTGCAGTATCATGGTACAGCTCCTGAAAGATGAGCCTTAGCAGCTAAGGACATCAGTTTCTGTAATTTCAGTGACCTTAACACAGGGAACCCTCTGACATAGTCCTCAGGGTGAATGGAAGCCTTTCCCCTGCAGCATATTCAGGGCACCTTCCAGCAGAGCATGTGCTTAGTTTTTAATGCATGGATGATCCCAGTGAGCTTCAGGCATGTGCTAAAATATGAATGAGTGTTTGAAGTGCTGAGCATCTTGGGGCTATCAAGCCCCAAATGGATCAATCCCAACACATTATGCAAATTGTGGGTCTTCCAACTTCATGTGTTAAAGGTACACAAAAAGGCTGAAGAACTTAGTCCACTCAAGGCATGTGCCCTCATGGGAAATCCAGTTATATAACCTGTTTATTTCTGAAACCCATTCCTGTTCTCAGCCACTTCAACAGTTCACTGTTTCCAACCTACTCTTATTACAGCTGGTGACCATCATCACCAAAATGGAAATCTGAATGTAAAATACATTTAAGTGGCTCTGCTGTTTTCAGCTTTCTGCCTTATATATTTTTGTTGTATCTGTTGTTTCTGCTATTTGTCCCACATTTTAGAGGACAAGCCAGTCAGTGGGTTAAGTGACAGAATGTTTTTCATCTTATTTAAGTATGTCTCTATTAAAATGTAAACTGCTTTCTAACCTCTTTTGGGAAAAGAATGAAAAAAAAAAAAAAGCCTACTCCTGCAGATGCAGTAAAGTCATGGTAATTTTCCCCAGTTGGAACCCCTGACTTTGTGTCTTAGCATCATATACAGCATAATTTATAAAAGTGTGAGCAACTGCAGAATTGTTCTCCTAATAGATTCTGAAGATTCCAATTTCCATTCTGCCACACAAGACTGAAAATCCACTTGTGCTCAGTTATCTGTATCTTTGCCTCATCCTCAGACTGCATCAAAAATCAGGTTCAGGTGCAGGTTAAGAGCATGCATTTACCTCAGGAATATGGGACTTATTAAATATCTCTACACAATTAACATCACCATATCAATAAGAATTATCATTATGTCCTGTCAATCAGGTGCTGAATTTTGCTTCAGGGAAACAAAACAATTTAAATTATAGCAAGTGCCCCCCCTTCTTTTTTTTTACATGCTTCTCTTAAAATTGGATAATTATGTGGCTTTTCATTAGATTCCTCTAAGCATAATAGATCACGATATTCACCCTTTGACCTTGGTGATGAATGTTTCTGGTGAAAACATGTGACAAGCAGTGTTCTAATGAGAATAAAATACTGGATAACTGTGAGTCTCACATAATGAAAGAACAAAAGCGAGAAGCACAACTACTTTTAAGGCTACAGTGCAAAATGTGTTCATACAGCAATTCTGATGGATTGGAAAAGAAACCCTTTCTTATTCAAGATGGCACCAACAAACTTTGGTATCAGAGGCAGAGACAAAGGCAAGAAAAGACAAAGGAATCTTTGTATTCTGTGTAAACTCTGCAGGAACATGAGAAGTGGCCTTTATCTGTGCTGTCTAGGCAAGTTGTTACACAAAGCTCTGCTATTAAGTTTTCCTAAACATCTCAAAATTTTATGTATGTATTTATGCTATAAGAGAACTATAAATTCAATTTGTTTCCAATAATTTAGAGTGGGGCTAAGAAGGTCAAATTCTCTCTCGTGCAAACAGCCACACACAGTAGTCAGTAAAGTTACAACAGTGGTCATTATTATTCAGTGTGTTTCTAAAGAATTATTTTTGGACTGACAAAGATGACATACCAGTCATCAGTGCCAAACAGTGAGGGGAAAAAAGGAGGGTTGGCTGAATTAAAAATTGTTATCAGCGACCTTTTTTTTTCCGTTTTGCATCTTGGAACCCTACTGCCACCTTTCAAAAGGAACCCCAGACGTCTGCCATGATCATTTAGACCCTAGCCTCACTGGAGAAATGACTGCAGTAGGAATGTTTGGTTTAGTAGATAGTTATCTTTTAGTTTTGTTCTATCTTGGTTTTGCTTGTGTTGGGTTTTTGCATTTTGTTTGATGTCTGAGAAATGTTTATCATCTGAATTATCACCTCTGCTAGTCAAACTTTCAGTCAACTTCTGAAGAAATCCTTTTGCTTCTAATTTCTGGGTGGAGTTCATCTCTGATTCAAGGTCAGCTGTTCCTTAGCCCATAGTAGAAATGGCTTTTTGTCTGAAATCCTGCCTTTGCAAAGACAGTGACTGTGTTACTGTAGACTCTTGGGACAAGGATTTCAGCTATGCTTTGTGCCAGAATCTCCTTCGAGTTATCCTAGTATCGCTGTTACTGGCACAACATAATTGTGAACTGAGGACTACACGAGAGAGAAATTTGGTCTCTTGTCTTTATTAACCTTACAAAATACTTTGGTCTAAATTATGCTACTCTTATTTAATAAAATGAATTAAATAATATTAAATATTAATAAGCAACAGCAACTATAATTTCCTCAGTAGTTATGCCGTAAAGCTCTCTAAGTAACTTCATCTGATGCCAGGCCCTCTGCTTGTACCCATGAGGAATTTGAGGGTTAAACTAAATGAGATGAAAAGTCAGGAGATTTGCACGGTAATTTGAAAACAAAATGAAAAGCCAGTGTGAGTATAAAGACCTATTTCTCCTTCCCCATATCTGTAAGCACCGTGGACAATAATGCACTTTAAGGGAATTGAAAGGATGAGGAAGGCCTAAGGGGCATGCCGTGCTGGTAAGAAGATTCATTTTGCATGCTCCCTACAGGATGACCTGGAGAGGAATCCCACAGAGGGAATGGTGTGCCATGGAGCCCCTTTCCACCAGCAGCCCTTGTCCTGTGGGTTATCCCTCCCCACCAGCTGGTCCACATGGCATGCCAGGCTGCCCCAGGAAGAGCTGGAGAGGGCTCTGCTGGGGAGAGCTCTGCCCTCATGCTCCCTCCTTGCTCCAAGAGGCTCTCAGCCTGCTGCTCCTCCTGCCTGGACTCCCGGTGCATGTGGGGTGAGCTGGGAGCTGCAGGGCAAGGCTGACAGACTTGCACAGCAGTCTAAACCACTCAAATATTTGGTCGTTCATGTCTCATCAGCTGTGAAAATATCCAGGGAGGAAAGAAGAGCATACCTATAGCAAGGTCTAACGAACAGAGCAAGTTTTGATTTTCATGCAGGTGAATCATTAAAGACAAAATAATCTTATTGATTATTACAGTTGTCTGAATTGAGGGCTGTCTCCTCTGTGATTGAAATTTACTGTGATTGATGGGATCTCATAAACTCAGATCAAAAGGAGAATAAAAATGAAGGATTGTAAAAGCACATGACCCCAAATAAAAACGTTAGTGTTAGAAAAAAGTAAATAAAAATGTACTATATGCATTAAACAATGGTGCCTGCTTACCCAGTGGCTATCACTTAAATGTATTGCAACAAGTATTTTGATGTTATATTCTAGTGAAGCTCCGTGGAGAGGAGAGGAGAGGAGAGGA
>VWZW01003153.1:1347772-1355272 GCA_013397115.1 Edolisoma coerulescens
AGGAAGGAGGGAGGGAAGGAAGGAAGGAAGGAAGGAAGGAAGGAAGGAAAACAAACCCTCAAAACTGCTCTTAGCTGGGTTTTCACACTCTCTGTATAGGTTTTTGGGTGCCACCCAAACTGTTTTGTACCTATCTGTCAAATTTCTTCCTTCTAACATTTTAGCTGTCAGCAACTCAAAGCAGGTATTGGTCTGGGCTAGGAAAACATCTGGCTAGAGAGAGGGACTCAACAGAAAGGGGCTGGAGAAAGGCACCTGTGTTAGGGACCATGATAACCATGTTGCCTCTTGTTCTACTCAGAAACCAGAGTTCCACTTAAGGCACCCAGAGTCTGTACACAAAATAAAGCAGGCATGAACACACCATGCAGAGAGATCTTCATCCTGTCTCTGGGTGGGTTTCTACTGCTTTCAGCTAGGTTGTGACTTCACCTTCCTGTCTGTAAGTGCTGTGAGCTGTTGGTTGACCCTGCAGAGAAGGCTGAAGTTGCTTTCTGTTGTTCCCTCTCCAAAATACAAAATATGTGAAGGGAAACTTCTTGGAGAAAATACATGCGTTTTTGGAGAAAAGATGGACACAAAGATTGCAATCAGTCAAGGGCAATAGCACAGCTTGTTATAACTTCATGGGTATCTGAGGTTTAGTAAACATGCCCTCAGGAATGTGGTTGGAAGCTAGGGGAATTAACCAGGCAGCTGATGGGCTATCTTTCTTTTGTGCTAATATTTTGAAATCAACTGACCTAAAGAAAAGTCTACCTTCTCATTATAAGATTGGCATCTTGAAGGATTTGAAATTGATTGATGCCTGTGTCTCTTCAAGACCGGAATAAATAATGAATAATTATGCCAATAAATCATATAAATAATACAATAGCTGCCATTCTAGTTCATTTTCTATCCTTGGTGCCCATCACAGAACCATTTCTTTTCTCATTCACTAAGCCTTTCCTGATTCTCCTGTGCATTCCTTCTCATTGGTGATGTTTTTTGCTTGGATTGTACTATAAACCTCAGCTACTTTTGGTGAGAGCCACGGAAAAAAATTATCCCAGTAATTCACAAACCTGTGCCAGTAAATCTCCTGATATAGACATAATTTCATTGGCAACAAAATCATTTTGTTCCAGTAACTTATGTTATTCTGGGAGGTGGTAGAATTTCATGCAAGTTACAGCAATAGCAGGAGTTCTGCCAGCTTCACAAGCAGGACCGGCTGTCTCAGGTATTTCAAGATGGTTTAAACAGCAAACCATCTCTAGGAGGCAAGAATTCCCTTTACTTTTTTCTTATTTTTGCTATAAGAATCACCCACTGCTAACAGTAAATGTAGTTGACCCAGTGCTAACATGATTTCTCTGAATACCCAGGCAAGGACAAACTGTCTCCCAGCCAACAAAACAGAAGTGAGTAGTGGGGCTGTTAATGTAAAGAAACCCTGATATAGCCCAGGGAAGATTTTTAGCATGTGATCAATAAATAACAATGAGCTCTAGGTGTGTTTATTTGTGTCATTTACCTATCTACTGAGACAGAAGTCTGTGGGATTTGCAATAGCTTGTTAAAGGAACTTTTCATTGATTCCTGTATGAATTTTGAATTAAGAGTGGTGTAGTTTTGTGCAGAGGGAGAATGACAGTATCTCCTTTTCCTCTTCTTACCAGAATTAATTGGAAACTCTGCAAGTAGAGGCTGATGGTGGTTTAGGAGGGTTCTTCTCAGGATGGGTTAGTCCCAGGGACAATGAAGAACTTATTCTCTACGGTTTTCCTTGCTGTAGTGGTACATAAGCGCCCCCATCATCTTCCTCAGGCCAGATCCCATAATCGCCAATTATTTTTCATACCATTAAAACATGCACAACATTGCCCTCCAGCATCTGCAACACGTGCTTTTATCAAACCTCCCTGATTTGCACTGGGGCTTAAGTCATTCCTGAGCCCTGCAGTCATGCATGGAGCACAGCCAGGGCTGTCTGAGCCTGTTTGTGCCATCAAAGCACACAGCCAACACACTAGTCTGGGGATCCTGCGGCTGCTCTATATGCAGCAGTGCATCTTCCCTAATCCTGCCTCTCGCAGAGTCATTTTTTCCTAATCATTCTCCTAAGTAAAGTTAGCAGCTATGCCCACTTCGGAAACAGTTTTGCTTAGACTAAGAAGCTGTCACAGTGCTGAGAAAGCTGCAGCTTTAACCAGATTTCATCTTTGTGTGTCACTGCTCATGTCAAAGTATAAATGTACTCAGACATAAGAGTTGTCCTGCTTTCATCAAGGGAGCCAGCTTGCCTTCGCCTAGTTCCGCTTGGTTAAGCTTGTTATTTAAATTGTTAAAATTGAGACATCAGCAGTAAATTTCAGAGAAGATATAACAATTATTAGATACAAGCAGGGCTCTTGTACTTGTGAACATATCAGGCTCTCCATCCACATGGAATTAGCCACAAATAATTTACAGCAGTTTCTTTAGGAATATGCCCCATAGTACTTTGATGGCATTAAATCACAGTCATTCCCAACTGGATCATATTTCCAACTCTAAGATAGATTTGATGCTCGTCAGCACCGTGGCTCAGCACTCCAGGGGACTACCTTTTAAACCTGCCAGCTCTTGAAGAACTGAGCTTTGATTCCCAATGCTGCCTCCTGGCTGAGACTTGTGAGGGTCAGTGTCTCCATATGCCATGCCAGGCAGTGCAGTCACCCCTTGGAGAGTGAGGAGAGGCGGGAGGATGTTTAGGTGACCTTGTAACACTCAGCTTCCACAGGAAAATGACTGACAATAGGACAGCGTAGGGCTCACATCTTGCTCTGGCAGCTGCAAGCAAGAGGGGTCACTGCTGAGGCTGGAAGTTAAAAACAAGTGTCAGGTGAAAGCTGAAAAAGGAATATCAAAAAGGGGCAACATGTTTATATAAGTAAAATGAGAGACTTGTTTACATCTTTTTAGGGAAACTGATTTTTGTTTTCCATCTGGGTGGACTTCCACACGAGCCTCTCACCCCCTCAGAGGAGATGAACATAAACAGCTAAAAGGTCACAAAAGGCAATGGTAATATTGGACTCAATCTGCCTAAAGCAAGAACAGGAAGGAATAAGGGCCAGCAGAAGATGCCTGTGGTGCTGTTTGTTCCCCTGAAGAAACATCTCTTTTGTGATGGCACATCTGCTGAGTGCCCACAGGTGCAGGATGCAAACAGATACCTGCAGGTGCTGCAGACAAATACCTGCAGCATGGAGATGGGCAGGGATTTCTAAAGCCTTCCTACACTTTATGTCTTCCAGCATAGAGCTGCAGCTCTGCTGTGCATTTTTGCAGGAAGCAGAGTCCTAGAGGATCCCCCTTCAGACCTGCATGGGACCCCCAAGCAGCCAGAGTCCTTGAGTAACACAGTAAAGGTCACCAGATTTCTCCCTTTCCACAGAGAGAACTGGAAAGGAGGCTCTGTATTGCCCTCCCTCCTGCATCGTCAGCTCCCTGCTGTGGAGCAGAAGGGGGAGGCTAAGGAGTGATTTGTGCCAGGAGAAGACCAGGGTCACACTATATCTTCTTTGAAACACCTGTTAAAACAGGGATCAATACATGACTCCTAGAGTTACAGTTTGGCTCCTGCCCTTTACTCACAGTAGTGTGAAGGCTTCAGTCTAAGCTTCTAGAAATAAGGGACAGAAATAATATCGCCATTGAATCCCAAAAGACCTTTGCTGTAAGATTTAACAGACACAGGTCTGTGAACACTGGAAGGTGGCTGGAAGGCCCTGGAGAGGGGGAAATGGAAACGCTGGTCAGTAAGCCCTGTGTTGTTGGTTTTATAGAGATAGATAAAAATATTCTTCCCCTGGAATTTTGTTTTTATTCAAATCCAAGCGAAATTATTGGTGGGGAGGACATGTAGCTGTGAAAAAAACAGAGGAGAGAAGGGTGCTTGGACGCAGTAGCTCACTCTGTGCCCAGGTAGTGCCTGGCAGTACACAGTCCCATCTCATTTTCACAGAGGCAACCTTGCACAAAGTCATGCATATTAGGTGACTAACCATGTCTTTATGGGGCAAGAGGGTGTTCCTGCTTGAAGTCAGAAACCAGAGGACTCCTATTTCTGCTCAAGCAGAACGTACGCAGTTCATCCAAAGCCCTGGTGACAAACTGCTGTGTGTTTTGTCCAGTGCATCCAGTGTGTCTGAACACCTTGCTGTTATTGTGCAGGTACAGACCAGCTGGTCAGCTCAGCCACAGCAGATTGACCCATCCTTGACCCATCAGATGAGCCACTCATCCTAGTACCAGCCTGTGCTTGTACGCCTTTCTCTTGCCCAGTACACCCAGCTGCACTGAGGCACGCTGAAACAACCACAGCAGAAATGTGTTTCTGAGCATGTCTTGGTACACCAGGAGATGCAATCACATGAGAATTGCATGTTAGAGGTTAGGGATGTTAGCTGTAAGGGCAAGGGATATTGACAGAAATGCTGATGTCCTTGCCAGAGGTGGAAGCAAGGAGGGCAAGGAGAGAGCAAATCAAATCAGAGGGACATTGGCAATTTGGATCTAGAAGGCAAAAACTAAAAGAAAAGTTAAGAGTAAAGAATTTAAAAGATTTTTTTCATCTGTTTCCACATTGGAAAAAGGTACCACTCTTCTCACTCCTGGTAGCACAGTTTTTATTCCAGTATATAGGAAATTTTCTGTCTCATTCTGCAAAGGTTGGAAAGACAACTATCAGTGAGCAAATAAGGGACTACACAGAGAACAACTACCTTCTAGGGATCTGATGTTTGGAGGAGCTGGATGCAGAGAGATGAGGGTGCTGAGAGAGGCCTCCCCAGCATGAGGCACTGACCATACCAGAAGTCAAGGCCATGGCAGAAGGAGCCATGTTGAGAGGTAAGAGCCTGGCACATGGACTGTTCATCCATCACTCTGGAGTGCCTGAGAATGGAACTGTGCAAGTGGTCCTGCTGTCTTTGGGGTTGTTTCACTCCCAGCTTCTGTGAATGAGATTGGAATCTTTTAGTAAAGAACTGTTAATTCCTATTTCTCATATCTTTGCCTGAAAGCCCCTTAATTCCAAAATTATAATAATTCAGAAAGAAGGAACTTTCATTTTCCATTCCAAGGGAGGTTCCTGCCTTCCTTAGAAGACACCTGTCTTTCAAACCAAGACAGCATGTGAGCTGAACCCAGAAGCTTTCACCAAATCATACTGCATTACTGAGTGCTCTCCCTCAGTGAGGTGATTTTCCAGAGGGAGAACCCCAATATCTCCTTTCTGAATGACTTTTGCACCTTGCATAAAAGCAAAAATGTCAAGACATTTTTTTTAAAAAGTCACTCATACAGAAACCACTCATACAAAAATGACCCATACAAGCCTAAATTGTCATTCTCAAGGGTGTGCTGCTAAAAGAGCCTGCAAATGCCTTTGGGCTTGGTTTTCATCTTTTCTCTCTCAGTGTGACTATGACATGTGCTGGTATTTGCTTTGCGAGATAACAACAGACATAGGACATTTCAGGAAATGCAAGGAGACAGCTAACCATAATATCTGCAACATTATCAAAGCCAGCATAATTCTGGTCTGAGCCTAACAGGAAAGCAGCAGTGGTACAAACTGGACACACAGCTTTAAAAATGTCATGTCTCGTTATCAGCAATGCGACTAGTCAATCCTTGGTTAGAAGTGACTGTGAGTCTATAGAGAGAATGCAATGCTGCACGCTCCCCAGGCGTGATTCAAGTTTCCAATACGTGGCATCTTCACTTTAAAATATCTTGCTAACTAGGTATGGTTGCTGACAACAGTCCAAAAATCCTGACGGCTGGACAGTGCCTGAATGGAAGAGGAAAGCTTCGCTTTCATTTCTCCTGGCCTGCCTTCCTCAGCATTGTTCTCGCGCGAGCCCCACCGCGCGCCTGCTTCAGCCTGAGCACCAATAAGCACATTTTACAATTGTTTGCTGGGTTCAAAACACTTGAAACATTTCAAAGCACCTGACATCCTTTCAAGTTAGCTGCTAAAAAACCGAGCGCAAACAGAATGGGTTTCAGAGAAGCTCTGTCAATCAGCGCTCAATCTGTATGTTCTCCGAGACATTCCTTATCCTGGCTGATTTATTTCATATTAAAAGGGCTGTCAATCTGTATCACAAGAACAGGTTGAAAAAAAAAATGAGTGATGTCTGTGACTTTTTTTTGTTTATTTAAAATGATATTTCCCCCCTCCTTCTTTCCCCCTTCCCTTTCTCTCTTACCCACCCCCACCTCTATTTTTCTCTGCAGGTACAGTATGACTGTTGTATACCGCACGCATTTAAATTAGAAATATATTTTGCAAAGCTGTGGCAGACCTTTCTTTTTTTTTATCCATCAAATATATCCCTTTTACCATCTGATAGCTTGGCAACAGGATCATCTCTCTTTCAGTTAAAATAAATGGGCCAGTAAAGTGGTGGAATATTCACTGTGCTGAAGACTTTACACTAGTTAATGTACACTGTGTGTTGTGGGTTTCATTAGAGCAGAATACTAATGATACACTGCATGTCTCCCCACGGTACCGCTTTATTGTACCAGCTGTATTATTGTTTTATATTAATATATTGATTATTGTCTTCTTCTCTCATGTGAGTGTTTCGTCTCCTAACTTTTTTCTCCTGGCATTGCTTACCTATTGCATTTGGCAATTGTTTTCAATATCACATTTTTGGAATGAATGTTGATATTTATAGGATTTCTTTTTGTTTTCCCCCATGTCTCCAAAGTAATTAATTTCCCTTGTTTGCTGCACAGATGTTGGTATATTTTTCAGTGAAACTTGATAAAGAATGACACCTTCACATACAGATATAGAGGAAAATAGGATAAATATCTCAGCATCTAAGATTACAAGGTGGGAGGGAGTAACTAAACTCTCAGAAGACTAATTCTTGGGGTTGGATAGAGGTGGGGAAGG
Source organism: Edolisoma coerulescens (assembly GCA_013397115.1). Classification (NCBI taxonomy): domain Eukaryota; kingdom Metazoa; phylum Chordata; class Aves; order Passeriformes; family Campephagidae; genus Edolisoma; species Edolisoma coerulescens. The sequence continues at coordinate 1,354,722 of VWZW01003153.1, forward strand.
ATCTGGGGTATCCGGATCTTTTTTGGTTTGTTTGACTGCTGAACTCATAGATCTTGTTTGCTGTAGCTGTGAGATAACCCATGTACCTGGGCTGGGTGACTGTTCTGTTCCTCTGAGAAAAGGAGAGGTGAAAGCTGAATTACCAGGAAGAATTTATGATTTAACAATACTTGGAATGCAAAGGCACCATCATTTGAATCTGTGCCAATTCAGCAGCTAATAACACCACGGGACCTGGTCCAGGTCTGGAGCTGGAAGGCACTACAGCAATATAGGTAACAAAGAAGAGTAACACCCTGGTAAACCCACAGTTATGCAGCTTTTTATGTCCTGTGCCTGAGAAACAGTGAATTCTCACAGCATTTTTTTAAGGTGGCATAATACATCTCTGTCATGACTTTCTCACAGAGAGTTTGCTGATGATGGCAAGTCTGTGAGTCACCTGAACACACCACTGCCAGTGCCACAGAGGAAAAAGTGGAGCTCTGACAACTGACCCATTGCTGTAGGAAGTTACTCAACACCCTCAACTTCCCCCCAAAATAGACTTG